>JAQFZC010000625.1:0-44910 GCA_034695205.1 Dicyrtoma fusca | reverse complement strand
TCCGGTGACCTTTGACCTCCAAAATTTCATGTAAAGTAGTCTCTAGTGCTAAGCTATAACATTGGCTAAAAAACTCATTTTTGAAAAAAATGGACTTAACTGGTTTTGCCAACGAACTCTTCATATTTATCCCTTCTGAAATGGCCAACTATTTCGTTAAATATAAATTCATCATTCATAACTAATAGTAATAGAACAGTTATAAGAACTAGAATGGTTCATTTCGACCATAAATTCTAAATTATAAGGAAACCTAAACCTGAAAATTAATGGAAAAAAATATGAAAACTAACGTTCTGACTGTAATGGGATTTCTGAACACCTATTGCTGATGGAAGTCAGATAAATCGTTGATAGTAATTGACTAAAAGTCCAATATTTGAGATTTGCTCATCAATGAAATGGATACCTTACGGACAAGGAGCACTCCAGACTTTCCTTTTGGTGTTCGCCTTTCACACAGTTCCCCTTCTTTTAAAACGTTTGCGGTTCTTCTCCATATTCTCTTCAGCACCTAGACTGGCTAAGCGCGTACGCTTCGAGACCAGCGTATCTGGTTCACTTCGAAATTCTGATTTCGGGAGCAAGAATGGATGCGATAGCATATTGATTGCTGGAGACTCACTAAAGGTTGCCGTAGAAGCCTCTTTACGCCTTCCAGGAACCCCGCGGAATTCTGGTCCCGGAATCCAATATGGAAGTGACAACAACTTGACAGTGCTGTTGCTTCTACCACTCGACTTAACAGAGACCTGACGCTTTCGACGTTCTGCGAATTTCCACGGGGATGAATTTTTTGTTTGGAATTCCGGGGGAAAAGGATCCACCCCAAAGTTCTGTACAGTTACAGCATCTTCCATTGCCTTCAGAACAGCGAATCCTGGAGACAAAACAGGAGGTTCAATTTTTTTAATCACAGTTCGAGCTTGTTTTATGTCATCTCCAATAGAATTATAAATTATATATTGTCTGTGCAAATGCAATGTGTCCCAAGCCCAGTCTCTACTTAGGTTCAACATGGTTCAAATGTCCGCCAAAACTTAATTTCAGTCTGTCCCAAGTCCATCCAATCCAATTATTTATTTTTTAGTATTGTAGACTTGGAGCGCATTACTGAGCAAAGACTGACAGAGCTAAGCAGAGACTGGGCTTGGGACACTATGTTTACACAGACGTTATGCTAGGTGATATAACTGTAACAATGGTTAATGTTTCTTTACCTTCGGAAATACTTCCATCCCTAGCATCATCAGATCCCATTTCATCATCCGTAATCTTACTAACCTCCAGATACCGGGTTTCTTCAGTCTCTTCAGTCTCTTCAGCTTCTCCTGTATCCATTTTCGTCAGTCCTCCATTAAAACCAAGTTGAGCAATGGCGACACAAACCGAGGCGCTCGTCGTCTCTAAATTAGTAACTTCAGCTGATGTCTTATCATCGTCTTCTCCAGAATCTGACATGCCGGAATCATTCTCGACATCAACGTCCAAACCATTAGAAACATTTTGAATTATGCTTCCATCACCAATGTTCTGTGCGGTTTCAACAGCTTGAATGCCAGCATCATCCTTAAGGGCTACATAAGACAAGTAAATCCCTGATGCTACGAGATTCGGCTGCTTAGCAATGGGCGGAGACGCAGGATGAACTCTGAAATGAATAAAAAAAATGGAATCAAAACATTCGACTACTCATTTACACACTTTCATTATTATGCTAACAGATGCTTGTTATGTATTGTGATCGACATCAAAGCATTTGTTACTGAAGTCATACTATATAGCATTGGATAATTCTATGATGCAGAAATGAAATGAAATGGAAACTTACGTAATGGGACCACGACCAAAATTAAGGTCATACAGAATGTCTACATCAATGTCCTGATCGATTAAATAACCACTGGAATCTAGCAGAATTATGTCATGATGAAGTTTAAACTTCTCAATAATATGCTTTGCCAAATCTGAGACGACTGTACAGCCGGATGGTAGCTGTATCCACCGCTTTCTTCCTCCTTTCGTGTTGCATTCTTCCATGAGGTCTGGACCTAATTCAACCGGGACGAATGTTTTCCGATTCATCGTCCGCATCAGCTAAAAAACGAAAGCTACTGTTTAATTTATTGCCCTTTTAGCCTTTATTAGGAATTAAATGACACAGGTTACCCACGAATTACGAATGATGAAATATGAAATACAGGAAGTTAATAGGAAGTTGGAATATGCAGCTTCATTGACACTCTAATTTCGAATTTTTACATTGAACTTTTCTCGACGTACGTACGTAAGTGGTAAGGACTAGAGGAAGTTTAAAGTGGTTTTTAAGAAACAAAAGATACATAATTAATACTTACTTTTATTGCCTTCTTTTAATAATCTTCTTTCACAGAATCAGATGTGAACACTTGAACGCGGTGCGTGTAAGGATTTTCTGAGTTGCTAGAAGGGCTATGTATGGTGACTTTTCAAACTACAGTTGAAATTCTAAAAACAAATACTCTTGTAATGTGAAACACAGACTTCCCAGCAAACTGAATAAGTGCAGACAACCTACTCAAGTTCTGAGAGACGACTGACTACCGAAGGAAATCGAGACTGGATTCTACAACAGAATTGAGAAGTCACAATAATAAATTATAGTACCTAGGTATACGTAAAACTATGTATGAACATAAAATGTTGAATTTATAAATTGCATTACCTGGTGACTAGCAACGGTACAAAAATTAGGAAAGACTTTACACTCGTTCTAACACAATCCATTGCACGAGCCGCACCTTTTAATTTTTTCATTTTACTTCCTTCCGAGTTCGGAATTTTGTTTTCGTCGTAGCTTTTTGGTCGTTGTTGTTTTGGTTGTTGGTCATGCCATGCCAGGGATGTAGAGATAGATAACAATTAAGCATTCCCAAATTACAAATTCCACAATCCCATGTTCCACGTTCTAAGAATAGTGTATTCAATGAAACATATGACATACTAGTCTTATTCATGCGCCTGATTATTTTGATATTTAGTGAAATTAATGAATTCGTTGAAACACTCAGTAGTACAAAAGGCGATTGAATTGAACGTTGAATTCGAGAGTAAGTAAACGGAGAAAATAAACTACAGATAGCAGAAAAATGTTAGGCATTTCAAACAGACATTTTTGACCATTTGAACCCCCTACCTACTGTGCCCAGTAAAATTTTCGATATTTATACGTTTGCTGATTACAAAAATATAAAGTTATTCTTGTTTCTTGTTTTTTTGCGTAGCTTACAAAAGCAGTAAGTTAATAATTTATGCCGTCAGTCAATGCCGATGCCAATAGTTCTTGCATTCTTTGTTGCATCTTTCATTTACTGTTGAAACAAACGCGATCTTGAAAGCCGATGAAGCAGCCTCGTGCTGTCGAGGCTAGTGGTACGCTAGGGAGCTTCCATAAACTACATCTGAGTGCAATAATTCTACATAGACGTAATGACTGTAGTAACTAGTAGGGTGAAGGCTTGTAATTGTGGTCGCCCTCTTTTTTACCTAGTGTCAATGGTCAACCGAAATCGAACACACCTGGTTTTGAAGCTTCGGGTACCGGACTTCCCATTTAGTACATGTTAGGTTTCGATTGACATTTGACACTAGGTAAAAAAAGGGGCGACCACAATTGCAAGCTTTCACCATAAGTGCAGTGAAAGTTGCTTATCCCTGGAAATTTCGTGAGTCAGTTGTGTGGATTCTGACGAGGAAGCAATTACATTTACATTCGTTTTTAAACTTACTAGGTAACTACTTAGGTAAGTTAAAAAGCGACAGGTATTTTATGAACGCCTCCTTGAATGACAGGGAGTGCAGAGTACAGGGAGTACAGGGAGCCAGCAATCGCAAAATTCTCCAACTTTTAATAAACGCGAGACTTGCTTTGTAGTTACACACAGTATCAAAAATCCAAAGGACTATGTAGTCACCAATCAATCACAAACTAAAAATAACTTGGTCATGCACTGCATTATGGACTATCCCGTAAGTATTTTAAAAAATTTATAGTTTGAACAAATATAGTATACATATATCACCAGTTTATTGTCAAAATTATTCTAGATTACAACTTACAGATAGGAAAAATTTATTTGGATTGGAGCGTAATGCTTGTATCATTTTTATTTAAATAATGCACAAATTAAATACTTCAGTAAAGAAAATGCGACATGGATTAGGCTAGAACTGAAAAGGAAAATCTTCGTCTACCACGAAGAGTCGAAAAACGAAATAAAGTTGCCTTTACAAATGTAAAATATAATTCAGAAACAAAATTACTACAGCTTCATAGTGCAACATCACAGAATTATATAGCATAATACTAATAGCTCGTATAGCTGTAAGTATACAGATACAAACTTTTATGCCTTCTTCCCTCGTATTGACGTTGAGCGTACTATTAAAAAAATTGCCAGTGATGATAAGTATAACGTAGTTAAACTCATTAAACGTTAGTAATCGTTAGCAAATAAGAGTGAGAGACGCTTCCGTTATAGGAATCCGATCAAATACTATAATACCTACATTAAAATTAACCAATTCATTGAGTACTGCACTGGCTGGGCAGAACTGCAGCCACTTTGATCTCATAAAATACAGTCCAAGCTAAATCGGGCTTAGAGTCTGTACCTGGTTTCACACTGAGAAGACCTATTCGTTCCAGCAAAAATTTATCTACTGCTCCATACATAAAGTCTTCACTTCGTTCTTTCTCTTGAAACTCTCGAATTGTTGGGACGAGGGTGGTCAACTCAAACCTGGGGAACTATAAATCAAAATACATAGCAGAAACAGATGTCAGTATATGCCTTGGGGCCAACTCTACCTTGTAACTATAGGTACGTATAAGTACCTAATTAAAAATTAAATTGTAATATTACTATCATAAGTTTTTTTCACATTCACGCCTACGATGTACTGCAACTTACTTGTTCCTCATTAGTCTTTTGAAGGATTACTTTGACTGCATACTTAACTTCATCAGATTTTTCTCCAACGATTACCATCTTAAAATAGAAATTATTTCCTCGATTGAAGGTTCTAGTTACAAAGACTTTCTTGTCGTAGGTAATCAAACTCCCGGTCCAGAGCTGATCCTTCTTACACGAGTCTGAAAATTCAGTTACGATTCCATTCAATACTTTTATCCGGCAATTACGTAGTCAACATCAGAAGACAATAGTACGGTGCATTCAGGTATTTGTGGTGTGCCATTCAAAATTCATTGATTATCCCAATTACCCAAAAGCACACTACCCGTTATAAAATTCTATTTTTATGTGGAGCTAAAATAATTTTTCTACCAAACTAAACATTTCAAGTTATATAGTGTATCTCACCTGCTCCCCAATCACTACATCTGTATCTACTTTTGAAAACATTTGGCTTGCCTACTTCGCAGCGCACTGCTATTAATCTATGATGAACTTGCAGATGAGCTTCATATTCGGAGAGATATATCTGATCTGCCGTACAACCGTCATGTCGATGTAAAAGGCATTTGATTGGACTGAAATTAGTCACAAATCGAAACCAAATAATAACATTACCTAATTATGATTCAATTACTGGAACACAAGTTAATTCAAACACTGTATACATTACATATGGCTGTTTGATATGCAGGTGTGTTAGTACAGCGATGTAATTACAGACAGAGTAAAGCTTACCGGTAGTTACATTCGTCATGGTGGTTGTTTAGCACGTCCACAGTTCCCGTGGATTCACAACCTTGGTCTCGATTGTTACAATAAAATGTGGAGGACAGGACGATTGACTCTAACGCAAAATTACGAGACGTAGTATAAGGCTTATTGCAAAGTGGGCATTCTTTCAGTTTTGGCATGCACCTGATGCAAATGATGTGACCAGTTTGACAAGTATAAATCGGCGGATAAGGGGGATTCTGACATACTGGACATTCCAATAGCTTTTCGAATTCATCGCATGGAGCTAAGTGTGCCAAAAAACTGCTGTTACTCCCGCTGTTTAAAAAATAGCCAATAATTACATATGTTAATGTGTATACTACCAATGTATTTTGCAAATGCTTTTACATTTTATGTTATTTCACCTACAAACTACCGAGAATGATAATTAAATATGATATAAATCAATAAGGAAATCAAGTGTTAGCTTTACCGCACAGAGCTATCGCTTGGGATGCTGGCTTTTCTGTCTTCCATTAATAGCAGAAATATCAATTTTAGATAGAGCTTCAACTTACTTCAAAAGTTCAACTTAAACCGTGTCTTCTTAATAAAACTTTGTTAGCTTATTAGACAGTAAATGCTGAGATCTGGATGAATTGAACAATCCGATTACGATGCCGTATCCTAAACTAAGCTCAGTTACTAACTAAAAATAATGATTTAAAACCTTATTAAGAATTCTTCTTCGAATACTGCTACCCTGGAAAGCCAGGAACCATCTATAAAGCAATAAGCTCTGCCAAGGTGAATTGAATGAAATATTCAGTTTAGTACAGGACTCTGTGTTCTAAGGTGTAAAGCAGTAATTACTTAGACAAATATGTAGTTTTGCAGGCTTGTATTACTATGCAAATTACTTACGCTCCACAACTTAAATAAACGACAGAGTTTTTTATTTTTTTATTTTGTTCCTCTAACAATAAGTAAACCATTTATCATCCTGAGCTTTGCATTTTTGAGGTTTCCATATTTTTATGGAAGGCAGACGCAGGTATTATTAGGTAAAACTTCGTTTTCGAGCTCGTTTTAACGTAATTTCACTTTCAAAATGGTCGGCCAGTAAAATACAACACAATATACCTACTACCAAAGTATTGATCTACATCGCCCCAGACCAAAGTATAATTAGATAAGTATAGTATAATAGTAAATGCAAGCAAACTAAACAAAAAGAAGGGAAACCGAGTGTCTGCTAACGAGGATTTCGCGCTGCGGGTGATCCTTCCAAATTTTAATAAATAGTTTTGTGAATCCAGGGTAGACAGCCATCGCATCGCTAGGATGCTATGAATAATGACTAATGTTGGAAACTGATTCTCTTTACCGTTCCAGGCGTCCATGTTCCATGATGTCGTTTAGTATTATTTCTTCGCAATGTAATGATGTACGCACGTACATAGTGTAATTAACTTAGGCAGACATTACAGCAACTTCAAGCAGAAATTCATGTTTTCTGTTGCAGTTAAAGATCGCCCTAACTGTATGTTAATATTTACCTTTTCCTTAATATGATGTCCCGTCTACCTCGTTTTCTTTTTTTTAAACGATTTTACTCTCGAATGCAATTGCCTGTAAGTAGATATAAATATTTCATGAAAAATATGTTTTAATGCAATTTATTAGGAGTTAATGCTGGAATTACACATAATTATCTCTGTTTTTTATATTTTTTTATTTCATACAATTTACACGCAATCTCTTCTTATCATGTAATTATGTATATTAAATTTATCCGTGGATCGTCACCTTCATCTTCATCACATTAATTTCTTGCGTAATTTATGTGTCTAAACTTTTGAATATGTTAACCAGTCTAATTCTAAAATCATACTATTTGGTTACAGTGCGTACACACGGACCTACACCTACTTTGCATATCACTACAAAAACGCCATTGAAAATGCTACCTTAGAGTGTTGGGAGCATAAGAGTTTCATTGCATCCCTACCACATGTGTTTCTGTTGCGTTTCTAATGTACTAAAGACGCATTTTCAACGGCGATTGGTATACTTTAAACTAATGTCTAACTATAATTGTTAACTTTGTAGCCCTTGGTTCTTTACACCGTTTTTTGTAGTATGGACTAAACGTACCTACCTAAATATATATAAATTCTATTCGTACTGATATATGTATCTGTGCTAGCTTGTGCGCTTTCTAAACCATGTACATATTTCGTTTGTGAATACATTAGAAACTAGTTCTAATTTACCATTATTTTTTAGCCTTTGTGTTTCAAATTTTTGATTTCGATTACCTATGCTCTGTAGTACATCTTTATTATTAAATAGGTCAATAGGTATACTTATGACTAGAATAGAAGAATAGGTAATTACTTTAAGCTTATATTATGTTCTCATTGTAGACATGTACATGATATACAGATATACGGTCATAATCATTTGAAAACCAGCTCCAAATAGATATTATGCCATTGTTAGATTTGTATCAATTGTAGATTATCTACAGTAGATAAAAATGAATTTACATTATTTGCATCAACTGCAACAGCACACTTAAAATACTGATCAGACCCCCATCAGACCTGCCAGACAAGAAGTACAGATATTTTATGTATGTATAATAATACTTTATAATGCGCAGTGGGCATTTGCAGCGATATTTTCAGGATTAGGTCAAACCAAATAGATATTTCCTGATAACGTCGATATGTCGGTTGATAGATACATTTTTGTAATCGTAAAATCTTTCGAGTGCTTGATTGATACAAGTGTTCTCTTCATAATTTAAATCGTAATTGAATCTGTGGCCCACATTCAAGTATGTATTTAGGCGTAAGGTACTTCTCAATATACTCTGTGTCAATAAGTACGCATGAATCAATAGGTTTACTACTTTACTGAAGCATATATGTCTAATTACTTGCATATCCATGCTCCCTAAACCTAACCGTCAACCCGTAAGGATTTTTTTTAAATAGAATTATGTTCCATATGCATACATAGTATAGCCCCAATTTGGACACCAGTCTTAATTTTTTGTGTCATTCTCATTTTCTACGTAGGTAGGTACATATAATTATATACGTAGTACACTGATGTATATTTGCAACTGCAAATACGATCTACGGATACCTGCGTCCATTAAATCCAGAACAGAATTTGACCCTTTCCCCACCATCTACGTTCGTTTGCAAATGGCTTTCTTCCAACCGTAATAATTCCTCGGATGAAAATAAACCTCCTGAACTCTACCCTACTTTCTGTCTGAAAGGATTAACGTACCTATGTACATAATATAGCAATCATTATTATCCCAAATCCCATAGGTTGTTACAGAGAAGAAAAGTAGACTTCATCTTGCTTGGTGCACTGAATGGACACAACACTGTAGTCAGCACACATTGAAACGAATTGTTGTCTAAAATTACTTCCGAAGACGCAATAAATCAGGAAGTTGATGGAGGAGTTAAACGTGAGGAGAAAGTTGGCCAAGAGAATGTATCGTGTGGAAAAGTCTATGTTTAAACTCTCCCACAGAATGAGGAACATTCCCAGAACATTACAGCAGAGGAAGATAATTACCACAAAGACAAGCATCACGGCAAAGGATATTTCTCGGGTTTGCACGGACGTTAGACCCTGTCTCTTCGCATTCGCCTTTTTTATCTGAAAATATTACAGACATTTTCATTTAGTTACGAGAATACGCAAGGACTTATGTTAGCACATCATGCATGTCCCAAGCCTTCTGGTGGTTTGCTTTATTTCACTGGAACTGTATTAGAACTTATTGCTAGGGACTTATGAGAGCAGAGATGTATTCCAGATGCTTACAGCTTTCATATCGACTTAATTCCAAGAAGTGAACTCGAAGTGTACAAACGTTTCTGAGGAACTATGCCACTTATTACTTTCCTGAGTTCTGGTTCCCGATATGCTGTCTGGTTAATTTTATTGATTACGTTTTCATTGTAATTTTAATCAAGATAATTAAACAACTAGTCTGCTTCCCTTCAAGCAGGCCCTCATAAAACTTAAAGTATCCTATTAATTAATGCTCTTTGTCTCTAACAAACAGACTGCTACTAGCACAGTGCTACATCAAGCTGTATTTGTTGAACCGCAATATGTGCATATGTGTGTACCTACTTGTGATTTTATATTCTTACGAATCCAGTAATTGTTTCCTCAAAAATGTATTCTAGTTGACTGCGACACAAAGTTGTGTCAAACCCAACACAAAAAAGGAAACCAAACCAAACAGCATCTTAACTTGTTCTGTTCTGTACCTACATATATAGCTGTATGTTCGAAGTAATACTTTTAAAACAACAGCGAGCTCAGCTGCACATAATATTTCTTGAGCATAAAATCATCCCGCTGGCGCTGCCGACTAAACTAATTTCCTTCCCAACTCCACTGGGTAAGTTAATCTTTCAAAATGAAAATTTGCATAGCCTTGCATGCGAATTAAGCCCATCTTACGCTTCGTAGAAAAAATAAAGTTTCCAAAAGTTTCTCTGTTTATATAACAGACACTGACATAGGTACATATCTACATAAAATATTCATGCATCTACGCAGTATACACAGAACCTGGAGTTGACTTTTTGAAAAGACGGACTTACACTTCTATAAATGGCGACGTTGAAGACGAGCAGTACTACGAAGGGTAGGATGTGGGAAAACGTGAGGAAGACGGGGTACATGTAGTACTTTGTGTAGATTGAATTAGCTCTCAGTTCTGTGTATCCCACTTCGTACGTGGAAGAAATGATCTCAATTTGAAATCCATCTTCGGAATGTAAGTTCCTCTCTACGATTTGATTCGTTTGAAGTTCAAACCATCGTGGTACGTTGAAAATAAAGGAAAAAATAAAGACGGTGGCGGAATAGTAGCGAGCCCGGGACCAGGTGCACAAGAAGCGAGACTTGAGAGGCCAACACACCGCGATGTACCGCTCAATCGAAACCGACATGGTGAAATAAATCGATCCAGTTTGAGCTGTGTGTGTTCAATCATAATAATATCAAGTATAATGTACAATGCATATGCAATTAATCCGTCTGTCGGTGAGTACAGTAAACATATAATGTCGAGAGATATATACCTACTAGGTACTTTTGCACACCCGATGGTCCAACAGTCCAACCCAAAGTGTACCAGCAAGATAATAATCGTTACAGTAAACAATAAACAGCGCACAACGAAAAGAAAGGTAAGGGCAAAGTACAGTGACACAATCAACAGTAGAATCGACGGTATCAATTTAACCTATTCGCAACTGGTAAAAACCATGACGTTGTTTACTGTTTATATCTACCGCAATTTAACACTTCAAAAAGGTGCAAACGAGAAATTAACATTGTCGAAAAGGTACTAAACTAGAAATCAGCACTTCCAAAAAGGTCAAAACTAGAAACCAATACTTCCCAAAAAGTGCTAAACTAGAAATTAGCCCTTTCGAAAGGTCAAAACTAGGAACCAACATTTTCCAAAAGGTGTAAAACTAATATTGCTGCTTCGAAAAGGTTAAAGCTATAATTGCGGGTGCTGGTGTGCACTTACGTTTTGCTATGCTATGCAATGATCATCTGGAAGGGCCTCCATTAAGTGAGAGAATAAAACTAATGAATATAATATGTAGCAGAAGTAATGGAATGGTAATATTGCTAATTGCATACCTGTGGCAATTACTGGCAGAAGATAAGGAACGGCCAGGGGAATAAAGACGTCCGTGTACTCACTCCAGGAGGAGAAATGCTTGAGGAAAACTTTCATCCCATGAACAGGGAGAACGACAAATAAGAGAATTAAATCACAAAAGGCGAGACCAAATAAAAGACAACAGACGGACGACTTCATTTGTGGTCTTGAGAGAACCATCATGGTTAAAATATTTCCTACAATTCCGAGAATGGCCATTACAGAGACTCCCAGACCAATCACAATGAACTCAAACATTCTATCGTCCACATAACTAAATCTCTCGTCACTTTCACCCGACACTTCCGTAATATCCGTTCCATTAGGATGATGATGACCGCTTTCACTCAGGAGAAGGTTAGAACTATTCAATTCTAACAAAGGATCGGTCATGTTGTACAATATAATCTTCCCCTATAATCTATCCTATGTCTGTAGAAACTTCTCCCAACCTCCTTCCTCAAGTTTGGTACAAATGCATTGTTTTGAATTAATAGAAGAATACTTTTAGAGCATACACGTTTTAGATAGTAATAGTTATATTAGGCAAAACATGTGTGATATATAGTGATATAATTAAACATAGGTATTTATGTGTTGTGTTATAACGATTTTGTTAGTGGTAGACCGCTCATGTATTTTAAAAATCAAGTATTAAGCTCACTTGGAAATCATAGTTGATATGTATGTAAATAGAGAACACAATTATTATTCAGATTGAATCTTTTTCAAGGGAATTATAAGGCGAAAGTACAGTGTTATTAATATTTTTGTTTTCAAATTTTGAATGATTTGAAAATCTAAGTTCTAATTTCTGAATCTCTTATACAAGTTTTGACAGACAATCAGACAAACTAGCAAATTCAAAAGCAAAGAGAAACTGGAAAGGAATGGTAAGTTACAAGGGAGAGACGCAGTAGGAATAAAGTTACTTTGATAAAGAAAAGTGTGAACGTGTAGTGGGACTCGTATTTATTAATATAAGTAAGTCTAATCTCTATTCTATCATAAATAAAAAGGGGTGATGAAAGAAATCACTACCACGACGCTCACTGTGGCTCTAATATTTTGATGGAGTAGCACAGGGCACGGTACGCTGGAACTGGGTGTAAAGTAAAACAACTGCTATCACCAGCAACTTTGCTTTCCTTGCCTCCCTCCTCGCCTGGCCCTTCACGATTGATTCACGACGGACTTGTGAAAGAGAAAGTAGCCTACGCTGGATCCAAAGTCCTGAAATTCCGAGCTTTCCTCTTTCACCCGGTCATAGAATATGTATCTCCCGTTTCGGTGGAAAGTAGAGTAGGTACTCATGGCAAGCATGCGTTGCTCTGACCTACTTCCATGGCATGGGTGTCTTTTTGCTTTTTCCTCACAGCACTTTCCTTCTGCGACCCAGCATACCTAATAAAGCATGGGCTTTAGTGACGGTAAGCCCAACAGATACACTCTCCATGCATATAGATGCTGTAGCCCTAACCTATAATATTCCAGTGCAATCTTTTTGGAGCTCTCTCCCTCTCAGAGTCAGTTCTGTTGTTGTGTTCAAAAGTTGTGAATTGAGAGTAGCAGGATTTCCGGCGCAAGAACACACATTTTTTTTCAAACAAATTCCAAATCATTTCCTCAGCACTCTCTCCCACACACTCTCACTCTCGGAGATCCAGCCAGAGAGAGACTGCAACCAGAAGTTCAAGAAAAATGGGAAAGACGATAGCTTCCCTCCATGCCGTCTTTTTCCTTTGCACGGACTGGGCTACATTTTTAAGACATTACACTGCACTGGAGGAGCAGAGTGACAGTACGGTGCGGTACTATGTATGTGCTTGGGCTTGGGCAGAGCTCCTGAGATCCGAGACCACGCAATTACTCATTATTAACTTGGAAGAGAGTTTAATGTGGTTTCCTATTATTTATCAACTTTATGATATCAAAATCTGAGATGAAACTGCGGCTCGCTCCTGTGAGAAAAATGATATTCGGGACACGTGCGGTGAAAAGTTTCCAGCTCAAATCAATAATAATCAAACGTAACGTAACGACGACGAATAGCTTTTTGGCTTCTTGACTTCGTTACTTGTAATTCGTCCTTCGTGGTCTTTGCAGTCGTCCCACGACTTTTTTCTTCTTTCTTTCTATTCATCGGGATTTTTGGGTCTTTGTCAGCGGATTGTGGATGGCTGATGGACGACATCCTACGCTTATGCACGCCTTGTCCCATAAACTTTCCCAGTCTCATTAAAGTTCACAAGAATGTGGATGGGAGGCAAGAACCTACGACTTGTATGAAGGTCGAATGACTGCCATAGCATTCAATTTGGTCTCCACATATTTCTACGCAGAGTTCCATCTCCGTGTTACTATCAATTATTACATGATCGATGGTATTCGGCGTGGGAATCGTAAAGATGGTATTTTGCTAGAAGTTATTTGCTTTCTTTGTGGGCATTTTTATAACCTTTATGACTACACTCAAGATTGTTAATTACCTCAGTTACCGATGTACCCTTGAGTGAAACCACTTTTTTTCCATTGTTTGGGTGGCGAGTTTTGGCGACTAGAATTCATAATAATAATGTAGGTTACATCCTTATTGAAGGAGCGTAGTGTAAATGTGTTATTAATTAAATTATATAAACTTGCAAGCAAGAAATATTTTATCAGTTTTTCCAGTGAAGTTCGTAGAAAATCTTCCAGTTCCAGAAAGATGTTGATTGCTTTCCCACGATACAAAATCCAGCTTGCATAATTCAATAAATAGTCAGTAGTAAAACAGACTAAACGAGCAATGGCACAATAGGTCCCTGATACTACGTAAGCCATACTTACGATTAGTCGATAACACAGATATTTATTGTCTAACGGAACTGATTGCGAAAATAACGTAAAATCCATAATCAAGCTGAATTTAACTTATGACCTGAAATGCTACCGAAAGGCTACACAAGTTGCATAACGGCCAAGCAATTAATCTCAATAAATTTCACAAATACGCGTTCCTAATTTCCATTTCCATTTTCTGGTACATTCGCCAATTGGTCTTGTGCAATAAATTATCGCTTTATAGACAAGCTTATACAACGTACGAAAGTGTCACGGGCTACCTCGATGGAGCATAGAATGGCACCACTCTTTGGCATCCCCACAACGTGTGACAGGACAGCGACAGCTCGTAACTCACTAAATCACGGACTGATTTACACAAAATAAGTTCGGGGAAACACATTGAAACAAGGAGATGCAGAACATTGATTACTCCACAACTTCGGAAAGGTTTGGCTTTACAACGTGCTGTTCATTAGGTCAGTACAATACCGTGTACTTTTAGGAGTTTGGATGGATTAATTTGTTGAGAACATTACCCGGTTCAATGATTTACACATTACATAAGGCCTTTTATCTGACAGCAGCCGTCGCGATTAGACATTTGTGCATTATTTAGAATCCTGTTTCGAAGTTGACGGCAAACTACATTTTTCAATCTGATAGTACCTACTAAATGTACAAGTGCCTATGTACGTGATACACAGGAATCGGTGCTGTCTGGCTTGTCAAACCTGAGTTGATAAATTGAAGGCGGTGCGACATGTATAATTATTTTTCAATTACAAAAATTAGCAAGATTAGTTCTCTTGCCTTGTACGCGTTAAAAGCGTGGCTCATTTAATTTGCTCTTGCTGCTCACGTTATGTGTTTCTACAGGAAAATGTGCAATGTGCACACACATCACTGTGTGTAACTGTGTACTTCATCACCGAGCTTTTCTAGGAAAAAACTTAACCAATTATCTAGGTACAAAGATTAATGATACAGGGAAGTCTGCGAAGCATGAAGACCTCCTGTCTGAATTCTGCACTCTAACTTTTACGGGCATTTACGCTTTGACAATAATCTACCTACAGAAATACTCGGCTTTCATTATTTAGTGAGCATTCTTGGGAATTTTGCAAGCATGGGGACAGCAATTTGTCATTTTTACCAGGCGCATTTATTTATTTACACCACTTTCTTTTTTAACAGTCAGGGTAGATCCACCTCGGCGGGGAATATGTCCGCCGTTCAGGGATAATAAGTGATACCCGTCACGTTAACGCTGTATTAAGCCTAACGGAATTACATGATCTCTGAGAATAACTATGCTCAGTCGAGAAAAAATGGGGAAGTCAGAGCATAGAATGTATGTACAATAAGATACATGCCTAGGTACACACACATCAGTCTAATCCAAGGGTCTATTTTTAGATCCCTAGACTTTATTTTAAAGAATCTATTTTTAGATCCAAGAATTTAAAATTAGACCCCAGGGATCTAAATTTAGCTCCCTTAGCGCTAATTGGCGCGCATGCGCCAAATTCTTGGTCTGACCGCAAAGCAATTTTGACAGATAGATCGAGTACACAATTGTGCTTCGGTGAGGAATGGGAAATTTCAAATTCGTATGTGCAAAATAATTGGGTTTCAGGGAGCTAAAATTAGATCCTTGGATTAGACTGCACATGATCTAGACGGTTGTCGTTTGTGATGCTAATTTGCACTGTAAAGCACTTTGAACACTTTATTCGTGAAGCGACAAAATTCCTTCTACACTTCTTTTCTCATTATCCACCGGTTTGTCTGTATATAGTTTCCCCTAAAATTAGTACGTCTTGGCATGTTAAAAGCCTTAGTTTACTGTTCACCATTATCCTTCCCAAACTGTTGTACAGATCAGGCAGGTCAGCCAATTAAATATTTCCTATTACAACGAACGCTTTATTCTTTATCCTTGAACTTCGTATGAGCTGAGTTTATGTGGATTAGGAATTTACTACCATTTTTATAGGAACATAAATATACCAAATTAAAGATTAAAGAACAAGGTTAGACCTTGATATGCTTGCTTTTTGATTTTTTAGTTGTTGTTAAGTGAAATGCCAAGACAAGAAATATCTTACAAAGTAAGTTTTATACTCTATAAAAATGTCATTAACCATTATCAATGCAAAATTTCAAATGCAAACTGCACCTTGGTATTTTCATTTTGGTTATTCCAATATGCATTTATTTATATGCCCAGATTTACATTTGTCGACAGCTCTGTCGTGGGATGTACTCCAATATTTTTAATCAGCTCTGAGTTTGATTTCTTCTCTTGCTCGCCTAAGATTTACAATAAAATGTTTCTAAAAATACATTATGAAATAAAATGGTTCGTGCTCCATTTTCAATTAGACGGGATATTACGTCGTGGTAGGAATGTTTGTTTCAAAACATTTTATTACCCAACAAGCTTACAAGGAAGCATTAATATACATAGAAATTATGGATGTTGCATTGTCATAAAATATATAAAATCTTTACACTGCACTGTACTTACTTCGTAATGGAAGAAACTCTTTTGTTTCTCCTTGGACTTACTATTTCTGCTTATCATCTTCTTCTAGTTGCTGCAGTTCGCTAGTTGAGGAAACCAAACTATAGGAACTTTTACTAAAGTTCATCAGCGCCAAACATCTCTATCTGGTAATCTGAAACCGAGAAAGGTTCGTATTACACACTAGACCAAAACTAAATAGAGCAAGACAGTAGTAGACAGTAATGAAAAATGCCAAAGTTCAGCAACCAAGACAGCGTGATAGTAGCTTCAAGATTTAAAAAGTGATACTCTCCAAGTTATAAGCTAACGAAGTAAACAAAATGGAGAAGATAAAAGGATTTTAATCTCATAATGGATGTAATGCGCACATACCTTGAATCATTTTCTTAGAATCTGGATTTGTTTCAGAAGCCTCTTTCAACAACTTTCGACAGCTTTCAACATCTCCCATTAAGAAATGTGCTTTTGCTTTGTACAGTCTAGCTTTGAGATTATTCTCTGAAATGAATATCGCTTTGTAACAATCTTCAATGGCTTTGGAATAAATTTTCAAACGGATGTACGTGAGTGCACGGTTATTGTAGAGTAGAGCACTGTCTTTCGTCCAGTCGAGTGCCTTCCAGGAAGAAACCAAGTAGTAAGTATATTAAATGAAGTAGGCATAGGTATATATCTATCTCCTCCTACGTTACGTTTCAGAGGTTTCGGTTTCAGCCCATTGGAGTGGGACGTGGGACGAATGAAGTGGATTTGTGAATAAGTAGGCAAATAAAGGAAAACTGGATACAAGTCGTCATTATAGAATAAAAATATGCTATCTCCTTTTGATATAAATACAGAATAAAATATATATGAGGGAGTAGGCGTAGGCGTAGGCTGCACGATGGAGAAGAATTTAGGTTAAGGAGCACTTGGAGCAAGATTCAGATAAGTATGCCACCGTAATAAAATGTAAATATAGTACCTTATTGAATCTGTCTAAAGCAGCCGCATAGTTCTGCTCGCGGAAAAACTGGATTCCTGCATCTAATAATTTATCCGATTTTTCTTTCCGCATCTTCCTATCTTCCGCTCGCTCCTTCGCATCTTTTTCTACCATCCTCATAAAGCCCTCTTGACTCATACTCCCCTCGTCCTCTCTCTTTTTTTCTGGCAATGTGTTGATGACAGTTCTGTTAGATTTCACTGTAACTTTATCCTCATCCACGTCCCGATCTGACTCGCTCTGCAGAAGTATATCTGCTCGTCTCAAACCCCGTTCGTTAGCTTTAGTATCATTAGAACTGAGACAGTGAATCACTTCCGAGATCTCGTCAACTTGACAAAGAAAATTGTCCAGTTCAGGATTAGCTGGCAATTTTAATTTTTTACTCAAGTTGTATTTCTCCAGCTCGTCTTGATGCTCCTTGTCTTCTGCGGAAAGGCTCTTGCCACTCTCCATCATTAGTATTTTCTGGGAAGATTAAAGAATAATTTCTACAAAAAATAACTCCTCTAATGGCTAGGTGTAAGGTAAAACGGAGTATTCACTGACACTATGGGACGGCTGTTGATATGAATGGGTTGTTTACTTTTTGAGACCTTGTAAGCAATCAATACAAGACAGGTAGTATCTTGGTGGTGGGCGTCTGGGCGTAGGAAAGGAGGTACTCTATACTCGTGATGACGGCAGGAGGCGAGGTAATACGACGTAAGAAAAAGTGTATCCAATTCCGAATTCGAGCCGAAGAAATGATTATACGATAGACTAGGGCTTCCTATAAATTAATGATCAAAATCGACAATTTTATTATAATTTTGTTGGTTTGATTATGGGCTGATAACTTGAAAAATGAATAATGGCTGATGAAAATTTATTGCCTGTGTCTGCCTACGTTTGTTTATGTTTACAAAACTTTAAATAAATAATTTCTAGTATTCTGCGGCTAACACTTCCGTTTCTGTGGCTTTCATATATAATTAATTGATAATGGAACATGAACAGTAATGAAGCGGAGATCAAAAATATGTAACAGTATGCCAATGATTTAGTGCATATATATATAATTACATTTCATCGAATGCCCATCATGAGACTTTTGAGGGCACGCTCTAGCATTAAAATGTTAGGAACGTACAGTACACATCATTATGTTGGTATGTATATGTTATATCCGTAACCGGTAATTTAGGGAACTCTTTGTTCATTTATTACTCGATCACATAATACTTGGACGGGGAGCCGAGAGCTTATTGGTTCCAAGTCCGTATGTAAAACATATTATAATACTGGTAGTAGTCAGGTATAATAATTTAGTACGTAGATTGCATTCGCGAATGGAGATGGTTTGGAAATTGGTTTTCTCTTCTGGATAAAGTTCCAGACACAATAACCTCCTTTTCAAAGATTTTTCCAATTTAAAATGATTGAAGAAATAGCGAATGCCCTGATCGAACAGGAAGTTCGTGCAGCATATTATAGCAAAGCCATAGCCCAAAGTCACTACCATAATAAAAGCGTATCTGTAATCCGTAGCTAAATGATACTTCCACATTGTACACATTTTACATTTTAAATGATTACCTGCTGAACAATAATGCAATGCTCTATTACGTATTTTACTGCATCCAATGAAAGTTCCTTTGCTTTGTAAAGCATGCAATTAGATAATAATTTGTTGCATTCTAGGTATGCATCTTTTGCATCTATGCTGTTTTAACGTAGTGAAACCTTTTTTTTTATAGCAAAGCAAAGCTACAACAGGGTACAAGGGGTGAAGCGATATGATAAAAGATTGCTTTATGAACCTTGGAAGAAGAGCATTGTTTCTGGTTGATAATCAAGGGGCTGTGTAAATATTATACAAACCTCATTGTGAGCACATTTATTTGTAAGCTAGGGGAGCGATTTGCATTTTAAAAGGCGCTGGTCGGTTCAACACTGCCATTTTAAGCTTCGTGTAATATAAATTAATAAGCCCCCAGTCCCAGTCCAACCAAACTAAAGCACTAACTGCAAGTATACCTACTTATTAAGCCACCCAATGGAAATTAAATAGTATCTATATAATATGAGCTAAGGACTACCTAGGGATTGTTAGTTAATTTGCACTGAATAGCCAATTACAGCAATTTCAATTTCTTGAATGCTTTGCCTTACAATCCAAATGCTTCAATGATACATTTATTACTCGATCTTTTTGATATTCAGATTATTGGACTTTACGTCGGGGGCAGGGAACCTCGATTTTATGAAAGATAGACAGATTAAACTAGCAATAATGATTCAAGCAACAACTGTACGGGAAAAGTAAGCGCGTGCAAAAATATAAGTTCACCATTCATTTATTGTTTATCCTTTAACATACCGGATACTGCAACCCACTTTTAACTCACATTACCACAGTGACCAGCAAAAGTTTGCTTTAACGCACTGAAACTGAATCTGTAGGGTCTACCCTCGTTGGACGACAGTGTCAACTTTGTTTGGAATAATAAGATTATCTTTCTCTCGGAATCAAACTCTCTTGAGCTTGTTCAAACTCCTGTTAATACTTTCAAGCCATAACATTTATTATTAAATTACTCCCTTACTATCCAGAATCCAGATCCGTATATGACAAAACATTATTTATGCATAGTGCTCACAAAAATTCCCGTTTAACTTAGGCATGAGATTCCAGAAATAACTGAAGAAAAATAGTTTCCGCTTCACTCCAAGTTCTGTATGTAATTACATCTATGGATGGATGTTAAGCATAATCCCGTCTAGAATGTAAGGTTGTTTACAATTTGAAACCCATCATCACTGTCAAAAAGAGTCCATTGATAATTATAAACGCATCATCCTGATGCGATGGGGTTTCGAACAAACAGGAGGACAGTGCAAGTGACAGTTTTTGACAGTAATCGTACTCGTGTTGTGTTGTGTTGTATGTACAACGTCAAGTTCATAAATGGCGCAGAATCACTCATATGCTTCTTGTTGAGCTTCTGGTTACCGGGAACTTTTACTGGCGTATTAGACTAGACAAATAATTCTGTAAAGTGTAAACCATTCTCGCTAATCTAGTTTTACTACTTTTATTAATTTACTTAATCGTAATTACAGATTGTAGCTAATTTGTGTGACTTCCTCTTAATTCCGAACAGCAATCGTTTTGTTCGTTCGATTATAGCAGTAAGTAAAGAGTAAAATTAAGTGGTTTGGAAATAAATGGTTTACTGTATTTACTGTATTTATTGGCCTGTTTCTTCTCACGAGGAGAGTTCACTTCACTGCAAAAACTGTAATATCTAGTAATAAATAGTTAGTAGGTAAAAGTCATAATTACATATTTGCCTACAATACAACTGTCAGTTTTGTCATTATGTCGGTGGACAATTTTGAGCTACATACAGCTATTTTTTAAAAATACAACCTACTTAAAACCGGTCTCAGATATATACTAATCTACAACTTCTTCGAACCACTGCTAATATTGGTGACTGTTGAACGAAATATTGAATTAGTAAGTCAATAAACATTGAATGAGTTTTAAATTTTTTTTAAAATAATTATAAATGTACGTTGATGTATTTTATTATCATCATCCGCAATCCGTGCCCGTCACTGATCGGTGTCCACTGACGGGTTGATATTGACTACTGAAGGGGAAGGCTTGTTAACATTCAACATTAAACTTAGGTATATTTTTTTAGCTGTCTACTTGTGACCTTCTTTCGCTCTTTCGATTTTTTGTTTTCATTTTGTTCTTGTTCCCTGTTCATCTCGGACTTTTTATTGTCTGTGCACAGCACAAAGCGAATGACGCAGGAAGGTTCTCACAGTCAGGAATTTTGCAGTTGTGCGGCAAGGTCGGCGTTAAAAACTCGTTTTGATGCCCTAGCCCTCTGATGTTGTTTAGATGACTGTTTTGATACCTACCTGTAGACAGTAGACTAGTAGGATTAGTAGGAGCTACATTAAGAAAGAAAAGATCACCTGATTGAAGATTACATAAAATTTATAGCTTCTTTCTCCAATTTACATTCCAAGCTAATCTTACGTAGGTAGGTTGTAGTGGTAGTTAAAAATTTAATCATTGGTTAACTAGTTAGTTTGAGGACTATTGGTTTATTAAAATTTCTTTGCATAACATTTTTTCCCTTTCTTTGCAGCATTTTGATTTTTGCTATTCATGATCGATCTGTACCCATAACAAAGCCAGATTTTCTTGTTGCTTGTAATGAAAAAATTGCGTTTTGAAGAACTTTTTAATTTGTTTACTTACCTTTTGGCATTTCGATATTTCGAATTCGAATGTGATAGTTGATAGTACATAATTTATTAAGCTCAAAGTTATTCTACGTGCCTTGGCTTACCTTTAAAAGTCCACGGCTGTCACAAGTATAAATATTAATTATTTTAATTAGGTGTACGTGTGCTTGTGTATGGATATCATTTGTGTGTTATCTGTCGATTTTTAAGTGTTTACATTCGATTACAGTTGCCATCGGTTATCGTTTGTCGTTGGAGCCAGAGTGTTTTAAGTGGTTGCGAGTTTACATCCAGTTTTAAACTTCTTTATTTGTGTTTTTGCGTTTGTTACAGCTTTTACGTCACGATTTCCAAGAACTACTATTTGCAAGAAGAAAAATATAACTGGTTTTATTTTGGTATCTGTCTGGACATCCCCTCTTTCGACTACACACCGACGCATCAATTGATTCTTTGAAGATAGGAGGCTGTTTGATTTTTAGTCTTTTTCAGGTAATAATAGTAACTTTACAGTTTTATTTCATTAGTAGGCGGACATATTATTCAGAGAGTGACTTGGTTTAAATGGGATAGGTGTTTAAACGTCCAGTTTTAGTTATATATTGTATTTCTGTATGAAATTCGTAATGTTTGATGTTACACGACACAGAACTTCAAGATAATGGGCTAAAAAGTACTACAAAATGTGGTTTATGAACTCATCTTCATCTGCGTATCAACAGTCTGGTAGTGCAAATAAAAATGTTAATGAGTCTGCAAAAGAGGATGATCACGATAATACTCAGAATAAGGCTCTCGTTCCTTCTGTCAGTGAATCACCCGGATCATCGTCGCCGAATTTTCCACGACCGCTCAGTTTCTTAGAATCTCGTATTCGTCAGGCATCAGACCTGGATTCTAAGTTTTTGACAACTGGATGTCCACACATAGACAAATTTCTTCATGGAGGAATTCCTTGTTTTGGTGTTACAGAAATATTTGGTGAAAGTGCGACGGCAAAAACTCAAATGTGTCTACAGTTGGCATTGTTTTCTCAACTTCCAACGGCTGTTGGAGAGTTAAAGCCGAAAGTTGTTTACATAAACACTGAAAGTTCTTTCCCG
Organism: Dicyrtoma fusca; assembly: GCA_034695205.1. Taxonomy (NCBI): domain Eukaryota; kingdom Metazoa; phylum Arthropoda; class Collembola; order Symphypleona; family Dicyrtomidae; genus Dicyrtoma; species Dicyrtoma fusca. Next base: position 21,806 of record JAQFZC010000625.1, on the reverse strand, counting down.
GTAAAGCGAATGGTAGAATTAGCGGAGTATTTTTGTATCGAAGGTCAAGAAAATCCAATGAATAGCATTATTGTTGAAACTGTTCTAGACAGTGACAGTTTGTTCCGATGTTTGCACGTGAGAATACCTGACATTGTAAACAAGGTCAGAGATAGTAAAATCGGATTAATTATTATAGACTCCTTAGCTGCAATTTATAGAGCTGAGTACAACGTATCAGAAGGTGTGGAAAGAGCCCACGATTTGCGAAAAGTTGGAGCTAAGTTACACCAGTTGGGAAGAAGTTTGGAAGCTGCTGTGGTTGTTGTTAATCAAGCTACTGCATCGTTATCGTCTGGCGAAAATATTCCTGCACTTGGTCTGTCATGGACAAATATGGTGACCTCAAGGCTTCATATGCTCCGACTACCACCGGACCGGTTTATAGAAATCGTACACGCTTGCCACATCCCTCCAGGCAGAATGAAGTTCAATTTATCAAATCAAGGGATATCGGGTATTTCGGAAAGCGTACAAGATCAAAAGACTTGAACTTTCAGATTTTTTTGGAATTCGTTTAAGGACAACCGAGTAGTGTTCATGTGCAAAACACAACCACTGAAGCAAATTATAACGCCAACTAAAAATATTATATTTTCCTGTTTCCGAGTTGTTCGAATAATTATTCAAACGTTTCAATAAATGTATATAAATATTATTCTTCAAATAATACTCTAGCTTATTTAGTCACAGTTGACTTTTCCATTTACTTCTGATATACCATGCCATGTACATTTGTAAATTCTAAAAATTTACGGATTCATAATTTTAGGCTTTACATTGTCTCCACTTCTTTCAGCTAATAATTTCAGTTGCCGAAATGGCAGATGTACTATATCTAGTCTGATATAATAATAAGTGCCTTTTTCGATCTACGAGAGTTTGACGTAGCGAACTAGTAGTGGTACTTTTGTGATATGGATTTAAGTACTGAATAAATTAGTATGAGCTGCTTAGCAGTTCTATTCTTACCTACAATAGAACCGTATAGTTTCTACAGTCAATGTTTAAAGTTTGATATCATAATTAGTAAACAGTAGTTTGTTCTGTGATTACAGTATCCATATTGACCTAATGCAGAGGTGAACAACTCCTTTCACATTCCGGTTCAAAAGCAACGCAAGCAAACGTAAAATTACTGAAGTGACACATCTGAGGCAGGGGAAACAATGGCACCTTCAGCCAGCAAGTTTGAGACCTTGCCTTTTAATTGCTATGAGTTAGGGCATACTTGGTCACCCCATTGTACTAGAGCTGCTGGACAAGTCGGCTTTTATTGCTTTAAGGAGAGTTTAAAAATCTACACATCATGCTATGTGGTAATTGATCTTTTCCTTTTTACTTAATTTCAACCCTTCATAAGTTATGTCAGCACTTCCATTGCGACATTAAAACTAATATTTTTCTATGCTAAATTTTTTCTTTTTATAATTATTATAGTTGTCTTTAATTGCAAGTCGGCGGATACCAAAAACAAAGGAAGATTTGTTTAAAATGGTTCGCGATATTGTTCGCTCATCTGCTTTCTTGAGTATGAATGGGTTTGGATTCGTGACTGTTTTTTGCTGGATTCGGAAACTGACAGGGTCATTTAATTTCTTTACTGTTGGTTATCTTCCTGCCCTTATTGCTACGTATGCAGCCATACTGCTGGAAAAACCATCACGACGACCTTTGTTGGCTCTGTATGTGACGAACGTCGCATCTGAAACTATCTTTCGAATGCTCCGCGCTAGGTTTGTGTTACTTGTATCCTTAACTTTGATTTTTTCTCCCGTTTGATTGTTGTACTAGCTAATTTTTTTTACGTTGAAAATAGGGGCTATGTACAAAACATCAAGAATTTTGACTTGTTCCTGTTTGTGCTTTCGTCAACAACACTTTTGTACCAAATGAAAAAAGGAAATCGACGGAACGATATAATTGACACAATATTTACGTATGTTATTTCCAGTTCAGCATTTAGTTGTTATTTTTTTTGAATCCTTCCATCCATACTGTAATTCGGTTTCGAAATTTCTTTTTATAGAAAAATTTTGGGTCGAGAAGAGTTTTTGTCAAAAGACAGACCTGGGGAAGTCATTGAAGAAGAAGTGATTGAACCTAGCGACGAACCTAATCCTCGTCCGATCGCCGTGAACGCTGGAGGGTTGGTCATTGGGGAAGATGAACAAAATTTAGCCGAAAACCAAAGACGTAGAAGACTTAAAGATCAGAGCTATCGAGCTCGATTTATTAGATTTGTTCTGTGGATGCACAAATGCGTGGAAGACATTGCGTGTCAGTTGGAACGAATGGTGACTGCTGTTTACGAAGGACAGATTCATGAAAGATGTCCTCACAAAGATTCGTGTTTGGATTATTGGTTAAAGGTAGTTTAGATATTTCCTCAGGCTTCTTTCTTTATTTAACTCGGTGTGCTAAACTTGTAATTGCAAAGTTCATTTCTTTCATTTTAGGGTTTTACCACTAGATTTGTCTCGGGGTTAGGCATTCAAGCAGCACTGCAGTCAGTTTTAATACTCAGACGATACATTGTCACATTAAATGCGAAGTCATCTAAAATGAAGCCACTTAGCACAGAAATTTTTAAACAGGCTCTCATCAGTTGTCTAAAGGGTGGAGCTGGATTGAGTGCAATGTGTCTGACATTCCGCCTCCTAAACTGTTCCTTCAGGTGGTTATCTGGATCCGACGATGCACGAGGCTCTATTGCGTCTGCTATTATGTCCTCCTCTCTTGGATTCATCCTCCTGCGACCGCCATCAACGTTGGGTCTCTATCTCTTCTTTAAAGGGGCTGAAACTGTTATATCGGAGTCACACAAGTAAAAATTCTATTCCACTTTTATACTACAGTGTATTCATGCAAGTTGAGAATTACCCTAAAGTGTATATTCTTGCAATAATTCGACAGGTCCAAAAACTGGAAGATAATAAGGTGGTTAGACTCGATTTATGGTGGTGGCTGGTGCTTGCTGTACGCTATTTCAACAGCCGTGTTGTTTCATACGGGAATGTTGGAACCACAGAATCTGAAGCCCTCCTACTACGATTTCCTTTCCAAAGTTACTGGTCGAAAACTGTACGATATTAATCGTCATCTACTAACTGTTTACGGAACCAATAGCAACCTTCTTATGAAAGATTTCTGGCCTGATTTTGACGTTCGGTATATCTCCGACCACATGAAAACGCTCATAAAGAGGCGCGATGCCACGGGACAAGGAAATAAGTTTATTAAAGAGTTGGCCTTGCAATTTATACCTCGATTTGGAACAATGTAATTCTGTTAGTAGTATGTAGTTCAATATTTCAGCTATTGAACGTCGTGTTTCTCTAAAATCGATGAATACTGTTACGTTTTAGCGGTTTATCTACTGGCAGCGCTTTAGCATTAAATTGTGTTGGTGTTTTAATGTTTCGTGATCAGGAAAGCACGTTCTTTTTTATTGTGCCAAGGAGTTAATTTATTATGGACACAATATACTTAAATTGGCAATTCCGATCTGTGGATTAGCCAAGCTCGTTCTGACTAGATTAAAATAATTTAAATATGTCTAACTGCTTATTGGGATGCATGACTTAAGTTTCGAGAGACCAAATTATATCGCATTTCACATGATGTAGTAATTATTATCTAAATTATTATTAATATTTTGTGATTTAAGTGATTTTGTTAAGCAGGCTACGTCAAGCTTTTATGTTGGATAACGAACCAACTTTGAAAGGGGTTGTTAAATTTATTCTCTATACGTACGCACACTAACGTAATTATGTTAGAAGCATATTAGTTTTTTAAAGATTACAGATAGTTTTCAGAATGCCCTGCAATGCTTAAAATACTCGTCAAACAGATACCAAGAAAAAAAGCTCAAAATTCTTCTTGACTCGGGATTCGGGTGAGAAACTCTAGTATAAATGATTTTGATACAGTCGGTGGTTGCAATGTGAAATAGAGTTGTATTCCATCAGTTTATACATGCTAGCCAAGCTCAAATGGCAAACAGAAGTAGCTCAGTATTTACCTACAAAGTCGTTTCCGAGCAGTAACATTAGTCAGTTAACTGCCAAAAATAACAGGGGGATGTTCACATTATAATTTACCTTAGTCTACTTACCTATAAATGCATTGGTATGTGTAAATACTTGCGCCTGGAAAATAGAATTAATGCTCTAATCTAGTACATAAATACGCAAAGTAATATAAAGTTATACTAAAATGAGTTTGTAGAGTTAAATTCAGTTTGTGATTATGCGGTGCGTTATTTTAGAATCAATACTAACAAACTAATATACATACTTACTTGTGTACCTATTATAATACTTTACTATGTCGTTGTGCCGCCATCAACTTTTTATGCAACTATATTGTGCTTAAATTAGTGCATCACATTATTGTTATTTATGCTAAACAAGTGATAACGACAAAGACGTTCAAACGAAAGTATTACACATTGTAATCGTAATGAAATATAATTTAGTCGTAATTTAAAATAATCACTACAAACTTTTAAGAAGCAATATGTACGTGGTAAATCTAAGCGGGCTAAAATCAAAATATCTACTAACTAGCTCTTTAAATTTAAGTGAGACATATCCATCTCCATCACATAATCACATTGTACTATGGATATGGACATTGCTTGTAATGGTTTAAGGATGAACCGGGTTTTAGCCCGAATCGGATTTGTCGCATTTTGCATCTTACAAAAGCTTTTATTGCTTTAAAGCGAAATCGCGAAAGAAGTTGAATAAACAAAAAATAAAATAAACAGGTTGTTTGTACCTGTAATTGTGTTGAAACATGAGTGGAATCGCGATTTGGTAACTTATGACGAAAATTACTTTTATTCCCTTAAGGCTTTAACCATTATTAACATGACGTTGGGCACTGCGGTTACAGTTTGAGTGATCATAAGTTTTTAAGTACTTTCTATATTTTAAGGTAATAGTTTGTGTGTGCCCTGTGTTAGTTTGTATTATATCCAACCAACAATATTATTGTTCTCGTGAATAAATTCAGCTGTATTAAATACCAAAAATGTTTGTTTTCATTTATTGCATAAAATTACCTATTCAACAGTTTCAATTAAGGATTTACACTGTAATTACATTGTACACAACATTATTGATCCTAAATCAGAGCATCGAATAAATCCCTGAATTTAGTTTTTAAATAATGGATAGTAAGATATTGGAATTTCTTCATCAGTTACAAGCATGAAGCGAATTAAGACGGTATAGTGTTTCTCATTTGCAGGTAGTATGTCCTTGATGCACTGTCGCAGTTGCTTGTATACTTAACGCGTTCAATGTCCTACTTAAATTTACGTTTGTCACCTTATACCGTCTTTATTAGTCCTTCTTTCAACAAGGGCAATAACTATACTGTCTTGCTTACACTGCAGGTATTTGTTTTATTATGCTTGCTTATTTGCAAGAATAGTTGCCTAATAAATCGCATGCAAATTCAAGCACGTGCATTGTAAGCACACCCATTCCCTTTCTAAAAGCATACATAAAGCAGATACATACATAGGTACATGCTTTTAACGACAATCCACTGTGCAAAAAGTATACTTGAAGTTGCTAATATTTTTTATGTACATAAAATAAATACTGGAGATACGAAGGTACGTGAGGTATCATCTGGCTTACAGATCCAAGGTTATAATAGATTTTCATTATTCACAACACAGTGAAACATCTTACAATGTTTGGCTTTAATGCTTAGCCCTGCACAAAGAATCGTTTAATCCCATAAGCATTACAGAGGTGGTATATTAGGTATGTACCTATGTAGCGTTTTTTACAATTCTGTTATAGATAGTTAAGTAGGTGGATGGGTTCTACACCTATAACCTAAGAATAGATTCAAGGAAAATAGGGACAACAAAAATGAAAGAAGCAGTCAAATGCTTCTTGACAAAGCATGTGGTTAGTAATCAGTTTTCGCTATTATCTGCAGCATGCCATTTTTTCTTGTGGCGACCTACAAAGATCTTGAATAGCAAGTTGAAGTGTTCATTGTGTGACTTGTGTGCATCTTTCTCATTGCTACAAGTTTTGGAAGGCCAATACTGTCACTGGAACTGGAATCAACATAATGTAGTTTGGAGTCCCTCAGTAGAAATTGATAGCATAATTGGTGAGTGAAGGAGAACTAATAATATCATCTGTACAGTTCAAAATAGAATTATTTGACGACATTTAATTTTGTTAGTTTTCAATCTCAACTTTAACATGAAATTTAATTTAGTTTCCAGCTTACCAGTGAACGGTGCCCTTCACTGCTACTACTATAGAGGTGAATTACTTGAATAAAGTAGAATACTCGTGTAGGCTCATACTCCAATCATAATGACAAGACGCTTTTCTGTTTGCCAAACAATTTGCAAGATTAATCGAAGATGGAAATCAACAAGGGCTGTTCCTGAGGAAAGCAATACAATTACGGCAGTTCAAAGGGAGCAACAATGGCAAAATGATTCCAGAAATGAAAAGGACATTCGAAAGTCCATTGCTCCTTGGATCAAAATTGGGGAGTATGAGAAAGGTCTTTTGTCCCATCTTTCCAACGGGGACTTACTGCGTGCTCTTTTTGTCCTCAGGATTTGCTCATTTGATTCCCTGGTCGAGAGAAGTCCTAAGGTAAACAGAAAACATTTCCTCTACTCCTTTCATCAATTTCTAAATTCTAAGTTCTATGCTCTATCATGGTGGTTAAATCTCTTCAGATTGTTTTTGAGAGCCTCTTCCAGGCTTTAGTTTATACAAGTAACCTACATACCTACATACATCGACTGCGTGCGTGCTAGAGAAAATAACACGATAGGTCTCGGATTTCATGCTTCATCTCCTTCAATTTCCAGTTATTTGAGCTAGCAGTGAAGTTAGGACCTTTGACGAAATGGCCAATGAGGAAGACATTTTTCAATCAGTTTGTTGGTGGTGAGGATATTCCACGGATGACAGCGGTTGTGACGGGATTACAAAACCGTTCACTTCGACTAATGGTTGCACCTGTTCTCGAAGAAGACATTGGAGATGAAAAATCCTCAAAGTAATTTCAATTTCTTTCATAATAACCGAATGTATTTGGAGCAAACCGCAATCTCCAGCTGTGGTAGCCACTGAGTTCTACATACGTAAGTACCTGTCGGTGACTACCTAGTTTGAAAATCGTGAACTTATCCGATGACTTAATTTCTAGGATAACTTATGACAACAATATTAATTCATTGCTGGAATTAGCCAATATGACCTCTAGCCTAGAGAAAAATAAACCCATTTTGCAGTTGAAAGTGTCAGCTATTACGCCTCCTAATACTTTGGTGAGACATAACATTTTTAATCTTTTACAATAAAATAAGAAATCTCTTGAAATTAAATTGTGTAAACGTCAATTAAAGGAACATTTTTACATAAATCTTACAATTATTATAATCTTTTTTCCAGGAAGAAATTTCACGGGCTATAATGAGCCGTTGTACGGATAATCAAAAACTGGCAAAAGTAGTCGAAGAAATTGCAAATACCATTGACAACCCGGCCGCATTTTCACTTAATGTCAGTAAAGAGGACCAAGTGTATTTCATCGATGGCTTAAGAAGAGCGGATCAATTAGGTGCCTGAATTAATCTAATCTAATGATCATGCTGAAGCAAAACAGTTACATACAAAATAATTGATTAAATTAAAATATTTTTACTTTTTAGCAAAGCAAGCTCAAAAGCAGAACCTTTACATTACTGTAGATGCTGAATTTTTCTCCTGCAAGCAAGCGATTTCAATTGTTGCTTTAGCTTTAATGGCTCGTTACAATAAAAATGGTTACATCATAGGAAATACCATTCAAGCGTATTTAAAGGTAAATAATGCAGAAGTTCGAAAAAATATATTGTCAATAGTGTTCTAGTTAAAGTATGTAGGTATTCCTAATTATGTTCATATCTGTCTAAAAGCTTAACGTAAAGACCCTGTTCGATAATACCTATCTACCTAACCTAACTACATCCCTATACTTACTTTTTAGGATGCACTCCCTACTATACAGTCAGAGATAGAAGTGATTACAAAGCTTATAGGGGTAAACTGGTACGGTAAAACAGTACGAGGGGCATACATGGACAAAGAACGACAAGTTGCTCGGGCAGAAGGATATCCATCTCCCATTTGTGATTCCTACGAAGACACAAACAATTCCTATAATCAGTAAGTAATTATTTCCTAGAGGAATTTGAAAAATTGCTATTTTTATTCGCAACTACATATGATTTACAATGACCAGTGTGCATACAAATGATGTACAAGTATCCGGTGTATGCGCATACCTATGTAACGTAACCTATATCTGTTGTTATATGTGCCTTTAGGGTTGTAACATTCATTCTGAATCAAATTCGACTGGCTGATGGTAAGGATCCTAAACCTTACTTGTTAGTTGCCAGTCACAATGAGAAATCAATTCGGCTCGCAGCACAGCAGATGGAAGATTGGAAGATAAATCGTGAAGACGGCTCCGTTTCATTCGCACAAATTTTTGGAATGGCAGATTATCTTAGCACCCCATTAGGTATATATAAGTCAAATAAATAACTCTTTCATATCTTCATTTACGTAAGATTGTTTGCATGACAAAGATAAACTTCCGAATGTGTAAACTGTTTAATATCTTGCAGTGGAAAAGAACTATACAGTGTACAAGTCAACACCGTATGGTCCCATGGAAAAAGTAATGCCATACTTGACACGACGAGCTCTAGAAAACCGTGCCGTCATACAAGGGGCTCGGGAAGAAAGAAATATGCTTGGAAAAGAATTAAAGAGTCGAATTAAGACATTTTCTAGATAAGAGAATATTTTTGATATCACAAAAAGTCCGTATGACGGCATTTTAATTGTTATTTGTCACAAATATAAAAATATTTTAACGGAAACAAGTACATTTTCTAATTAAACACTACCGTATAAGTATATGTACAAAAGCTTACAGAAACAAATTTTAACAAACAAAACTGATTTATCATACTTTGGGTAATAAAACTGAACGCACCGAAAGAGAATGCAAACTTTATGTAAAGCAAACAAAGCGGACACCACTGTTATTCAAAGAGGATGGTCATACAGACTCAGAACACGTTCCATAAGATTACATACCATTCAGTTTCAATTAAAATTTTAAGGTATGACCAACATTCATACAAAATTACAAGCATACACAACATTAATATTTGTTTATGAAATGGTCTCAATAGGTTGCCTTCTTCGGAAGCTCTTCAAAGTCTCGATTTCCTGGGTCGGATGACCACGGATGGACATAATGTGCATTTCTCTGTATGATTTTGTACTGGACTTGGTGCACACCGTCCTAACTTTGTAAGAGGAAGCCAGCCATACAAAGATTATTATATCAATGAACATCAAAGTGGCAAATAGGAAGAATTCACTCGACTGAAATTGAGAAATTTTCATCACACAAATTACATTCATATTCTGCTATAATCTCATCATGTGGGATACAATTCCATTCATGATAAAGTAGGAATAAAAGCATGTATTATTACCTGGAGAGAGAAAAATTTTGCTTTTGCTATAACAGCCACAATAAGGTTACCACACGCAATCGTGAGTAGCCAGGCTGATTGCATAACAGATTTCATGGAAGACGGAGCCTGTAATATGGTACAATGGAAATCGAATAAACTCATTAATGGAAGAACTCAAGCATACTTGTAATTACTAGGACTATAACTTAGTCAACCTTTTTACCTGTGAATAGGAAAATTCCATCCCGGTCACAGCAAACATGACTTCTGCAATGGTGATGGTTATGTATTGTGGTAGAAGCCAAAGCATATGCAGAGATTTCACGCTTTCCACTGGCGATGTAGTGCCCTTTTCATCCAGTTGAGTTTGATTACTCAACGATATTAGTTTAGAATTTTCGTCGTAATTAATATCAAAACCGGCTACATTTTGAGTCTGAAATTTAATAAATATTTTTCACACACTGCACACCCACGGTTAAAGCATCAATATGGCATAATTAGTGAATGTAATTAGTACACCCAAATTTAGTTATTAAAATCCTAACCTTTTCAAATGCGAGATTGATTATCACATTATTTTCAGAGCTTGCGTTGCATGGAGCGTCTTCTCCAGTTAGTTGTATATTTAATGTTAGGGGATCCTTGACTGGGACGGATGAGAATAGAATTGTGCCATTCATCAACACCGTTTCGTACTCAGTCATATCGTCGTTGGTAGTAATTCGAGAATAATTTAAATTGCACGGAATTTTATTGATTAGCATCACATCTGTTACGTTTATCTGTGCAGTGGTGGGTGCTAAAACTGCCGGTCTGATTGAGTTGGACTAAAACAGATAAAAATCGGATTTGTTAGAGTTTATGTTAATTTACGACCATTCCGTATGGTGCATATGCTTCACCGCTCGAACAAAAGTTTCCATAAATGTTTCACAACAAAGTGACTAATATACATATGTAATCAATAAGACAATGGCCAGTGTTATTGTCGCCTACCTCCAATTGAACCTCGACTAAGCCTGACATTAAAAAGGCAACAGATGCCAAGACTCCTCCAGCTGCAAGCTTAGCCATCGGTTTCTTCAGTAAATTTATTTTCGCCAGTCCAGGGTAAATAATTTTGTCGAATGCAGGAATTAGAATCAATACGAGCAATGGATTTATAACCTGAAACATTTAAGGTATTATTATAAATCGTGTACAAGTTAGGTGGCTAGTGAGTTGGATTTAAAACAAACTTGTATTTTCAATGTTACAGACATTAAGAATGTGAACTGTGTATGCGCCATAGGCAATTAAGATTTCATATGTATTTTAAGTCATACTTGAATGTGGTCTGGCTTCAGTTGGTAACCGAAAACATCTCCATTCATTCTGTTAGCTTGCAGCGTCCATCTTGAGCCCTGCAAGTGTTTAAAAAACATGATAATGACTCCAGTCAAAGATAAACACTTTCGTTATAGGTGCCATATGTAATAATTACTGTAAAAACGTGCGTTCAGACATGGTATTTCCATCAGATTTTGTTTCTTACTTGTTGCTCCATCAAAGCCCAAAACATAGGCAAAGGTAAATATAGTACAAGAACTTTCAAAACGGATTTAATATCATCCACGATCTGCTTCTCATATTTCCCTACAGCATGGTCCAACCAGTGATTTACAGTGGATGACTTGCCTTTCTTATACTTCATGTGTGCAGCATGCTAAAATCGAAGTGAAATAAAAAAAAGCCACATTAATTAGATTCCAAAGAAAATATATGAACTTATTACACCCGTGCGCCCGTACTCCTGGGCTATGAACTGCATATTTGCCGTGTTTAGATTTTTCGTATTAAAATTTTGTTCAGACTTACAGCCATACACTTGCTAACTTCCACGATTATATTTCCTTTGGTAGGTGTACTCTTGTAGAAAGCTTTTCCAACAATAAATGCAACTAGAAAGTTTAGTCAAAGAAAAAATCATTTTAAAATTTAAAGTTAAAAAAAAGTTGTACAGACATAAGTAGTCTTACTTTAAATAATAGTTTAGGTACATTTGCTTTTCTGAATGTGCTTACCCAATGCAGAAACCATAACCCCGGTCGTCGATGCAAATGCAAGAGAGTAGCAATCTCCACCAAAGCATGACACATCTTTTCGGAATATTGGTGTGATGAATGTTGCAATAAGGCCGCCTGCACTGATGGAGAAGTAGAATACGGAAAAGAAAGATGTTAATTTATCCTCTTGCTCAGGTAACTTGAACTGATCTCCACCGAATGCCACTACAACGGGTTTCACACATCCCGTTCCAATTGCAAGCAGTCCCAATCCCAAAATGCTGAATTCTCTAGAGTTTTAACATGGAAATAGAATAAATTAGACTTATTTTCAGTTAAAAAAATGCATTAATTAAATTACAGTAATAATGCTACATATCAGCTTATGCGATACAAATCAATATTCAGCATCACTAATAACTAACAACTAACCTCACGGGTAACGCCAAAGGAGGAATGGCGGCTGCAGCTAAGACCGAATTTCCAGCAATGTACACAACGGTAAAGATTAAAATTGTTCTGTAAATACACATTTAAATTATAGTATTTATCTACAAATTATACAAAAACAAGAGCCACTGACAAGGTTCATGCAACTAGTAAGGCACTCATACTGTACAAAATAATACAGCTGCGTTATTCGTAGGGTCAGTGAGACTAATTGTGGCCGGTTCCCTACATATTGAATGCGGCAACCCCTTTTTTCTCCAGTGTCAAAAGTCAATCACAGACTGTGATTGAATTGTGCGAATGTTGATTGACCTTTGACATTGGAGAAAAATGAGTGACCACATTTAGGACAACGGCCACCATTATCACATTCACCCTACAAATAATATACCTGTAAACAAGCTCAAGAAAAAAAAGGACAGAAAATAGATAAATTATTAATTTAAGTCTCTTCAATATGACTATATAGTATATAGGTGGTTACTTGAATTTTCCCACGAACGAATCTGCAATCATGGCTCCGAACAAAGGAATGAAAGTACAGAACATAAAGAATAAATGATAAATTTGCGTAGACACATCTTCATCGAACAGTAGGATATTTCTCAAATACAGGATAAGGACGGCTGAAAATTAAAAAAAATTAAGTCGTAAAATATTTTGCAGAACTGATGTTTCTTCAGTGAAAGCAAATAATTATAATAACAATAACCTTTGCAATACGTAATAAAAATAAACTGATAGGCAGAGCAAAATCATATCACGGTGCGTGGGTGGTTAATATTTCATCTTAGGTGGATGTAGAAATTGAAAATCATTGGGGCTATACACACAATGGGAGTCCAAATGCAATAAATGATGAAAGTCTCTCCCGCAAATCACATTATATATGCATCTATATAGTAAAGCCTTCAAAATTCAATATTTCTCACCTTTTATACCATAGTAGGCAAAACGATCGCAAAAGCCATTGTAGACGAGGAATAACACTCCTAGGGGGTATGTGAGTTTCTGAAATGACCACCATATACATTATATATTTTTTGCCGCATAAAACAGTAGTAGCACAACATTTTATACAGTAAATTAAAAATGAACTTGTAATTTCGTAGTTAGCACTTTTATTGACTATAAGCATAATTGCAGAATAAGCAATTACACACTGTAAAATTGCAAGCTAACAATAACTTACTTTTGTCGCCGTTTCGGGATCCCTATTTTCCATTTTAAAAATTATATTTGACCGGGCTTAACACTTTCTTAACAGATTTTGTAACTAAATAATTTGGTATTTGAGATACTTAGGTTATCATAAATATGCCTACTTTACGTTACAACGATGCAATTTCCATTAGACACAATTGTAAAGTCACACTTAAAATATATATCTAAAATTCAGATAGCTTATAGATGATTGGAAACAACAACACGCACGATTTTTGTAGCACCAACTGTTTTTTAATAATAACGTCTTTTGAACTTATGACACTATAGTTTGACTGTAATATCTATGAGCCCGTCGAATAAGTATAGAACACGAATTCCAGATTTAAATTGTTGGAAATCAATTTGTACAGATTCACTTCGTAAAACACTTTTGTATTATGAAACCCAAAAATATTGAATAAGTAAATTAATATTGTATTCAAAGACAGCTAAAGACCGCTTTTGCTGCAAACACGAGGACTGACGACTAACAAAGGGCGAAGAAGATTACGACATTCAAGATCTCAGGCGTGGTAATTACTGCTGCTGGACCATCGAAAACTCCTTTTTATCAATTTTTGTGTTCGTAGTCCCCTTCTGACCATGAATGGATGCAAGTAAGCATTTGTAATGAACGTTATTTCGAGAGATTCATACCTAAAGTCTGTGTATACCTCACCCTCCAAGATGAGATCCTCGGCATACTTCGAATTCGTGGAATTCACTACCCAACGACAATGCATTTCGCGAAACCCGATCTTGACGTCACAATATTTCTAGTTGCTGAACGATTACGCTGAATCAGTTGAGTTACTATATACTTTGTGTACTCAATTAAAACAAGAGTGGATAAGGCAAAATCAAAGTTAATGGCTGTAAGTCAGTTTATTGGAATCGTGCCTTCACAATGCCACCAAGCTGACGAGGCGCGAGTGTGTGATGTTCTTGCTCAACCAGTTTTTTGTCACCTGTATGAATTTAGATTTATTATGCATTTTCAAACTTAAAAAATTCTTCTCGTTAGTTGTAATTGATCAATATTATAGTCATTGGACTACCACCATGTACATAACTATCCATACAACGACTTTTAAATCCTTACAGACGACGATGCAGCAAAACTATAGAATTGATGAAAAGGGAATTTGTCTTTTGCGTCTCCTTCCTTGTCTTAATGAAACAGAAGCGAGGGTGCGAAATTCCAGGCTATACTTGCACATAAACATTACATGATTTGAATATGATTTGAATATCTTTAAATAAATTTGCAAACTTGTTTCACTCTAACTAGAGAACAATCCCAGGAATCGAATGTGCTGTGAATAGATGTAACATGTTATATATTAATATATTTTTGCAAAAAACAACAACAAACGAAATCATCACATCCCATCGATTTGAGTGGCTGCACTTGAAGCTAGAACTAATTGTTGTTTCTGAATATATTACAATATTTACAACTAAAGAAGAAATATATAATCACTGTTTGATGCCGGTCACAGAACTTATTGTAATTCCGTAAAGACTTTTTTGAGCTCAACTGAACTTAGAGTAATTCCACTATACAAACTACACAAGTATAAAGTCGTTGTGAACACAACCACTAATAGGTAAGTAAACATTTCTTTTTAATGTCAGGCAATATGTAAGTGATTTTTTATTTTTTGATCTGCATTTTTAATTCGAGATGCGATAAGGAACGAGATGAATTTATTTAATAAGTGTTTGCTATTGTGATCGCTAATATATAAAAAGGAAAGCAAATACCTTATACATATGTATGAATAATTTGTTTCCAAAGTGTGTACGTTAAGTCCATTTTCCGTACTTTACAGGAGACATAAAAATGTAAATAAGTTCATTTACGTAAATAATTTAACAAAGCTTTAATGATTGTGAGTTAATATATAGGCCAGTGACAGTTGTGCATGCGAGGTTTAAAAAATATAGCAGTCACCTGTCATTGTGTTTCAAAAAATGACTTATTGGAATTAAAGTGTTTTGGAACTAAAACCTTGGACGTGTAACGTTCTTTTGGTAAAAATGTCGTAAATATAATTTTTAAAATCGCAAGTCGGCAAATAAGCATAAATAACCAGTAAAATCGATTGTGACAGCCACAAGGGCTATTTTTACGATATTTACCTTAGGTGACCTTACGTGACCTGACCTGGTCAAAACTGCTTTCTTGACCAAAAGCTTTAAAATGAACTGGGAACGAGAAAAACGACGATATTTTAAACTATTTAACAGTTTTTGACTTTATTTTGCCTGTTTAAATATTATAGGCGTGGTCTTAACGTTCTTTGGTAGAAAAAGTGGTTTCGTAATTTTTTTTTCTCGTGCAACCAGTTTTTGAAAAAAAACGTAAGGTACATCCAATTTTTTTATCGTAGGAAATTGTGTTAAAAAATAATCATTGTCAACTTGCCTCAAAATAGACTTAACTTGCTTTTGAAACAAACTTTTGTTAATACATCCCCGGGATTGTTTCGTACTAACAAGTTTTCTAGAACATATGTATATTGTAGGTACATATGTACATACCTATATAATTTTCAAAAGCAAGGCTTCGAAAACGTGGAAACCATTGTCGTCGCTTACGTTAAACTTCTTTAAAAAGTATCTTTGTAAATTATTTATGTAATTCTAGCATTACTTAAACTAAACAATTAATAACTGTTTCGTCGCTTACATGAGATTTAGTAACATACTAAAAATCCTATTTTATTATATGTTTCTCGCAAAGTCAGTTGATAGACATTGTTGCTAGAGCGTGCACAATGATAAGCTATGTTACAACGTAATGTCATTGAATGTTGAATGAAAAGGATATTTATATCGTTACTGTAGATGCAAAATGGTCTGTCTCCTTTTCTTAAAAGCAAAGTGGCCGGTCTCCAATTCACACTAATTGCAAAATGGCCGACCGCCATTTTTTCCCGATTTAACGCTATGCAGCGCAACTGTAGACATCAACACTTCAAATCAGTATTTAAAAACGTGTTTTGCACATTTAAAAAATGTGTAAAATCACGTTTTGCACGTCTTCACTGTGTAAACGTGTTTTTCCAATTCTCTTTAATGCTACCATTGCCTCCATGCAGTTTGCACCATTTTAAAAATTAGCAAAATCGCGTTTTATATGTTTAAAGAAATAGGCGAAACAGCGTTTTGCACCTTTTACCACAAAGGGTAAAATTTCTTTTTATTGCACTTTTCAAAAACACGAAAATCGTGCTATTCTTTTACTTTAAAATAGTTTCAAGAGAATTGTTGCAAAACGCATTTTCACAGTCAACAGTGAATAGGTGTAAAACGTGTGCTTGTACACAGTTTTTAAGTGTGCAAAACACGTTTTTGGATACTTATTTGAAGTGTTGTTACCTACAGTTGCGCTATATAGCGTTAAATAAAACAAAATGGAGATCGGTCACTTTGCTTTTAAGGAAATTTGGAGGTAGGTAGGATTTTGCACCTACAGCAACAATATTACATATAAAATAATCTGTAAGCTGGCATTTAGCTTTGTCTAAAACTGCGTGTGCCAATCAGTTAATACCCAGTACAGTAAACTCTCGATATAGTGGCCACTCAAGGGACGTACGGATTTTGGCCATTAAAAAGAGTTTCCACTATAAGCGTAGTATTTAGCATGTGAAGACATATAGCTGGGGATTTTTAAAATCACCGGTACAACGAGTTTCCCTTATTGGGATAGCCACTTATCTACTATGTTATGAAGCCCACTTCAGTGGCCAGCGGAGCTTTACGAAGTCAAGGAGTCATCTCCTGGAGTTTTTAAGGAGTATTTACGGAGTCGACTTAATAGAGTACCTTTGACTAATCTCTTTGCCGACTCACCTAGGTTATTTCGTTTGTTTATAAGACTCATGGCTCTAATATTATGAGCTATTTGTCATATGAACGGATTACTGCCCGCGACTCATTTCTGTAGTCAGTAGTCAGTACTTAAGTTTCAAGAATGGTACACTTCAGTGAACTAAACCTCATTTAAGCTAATTTTAGCTGTCGTTCTATTTTACTTCGTTTATGTACTCTGTAACGTATAGTCAATTATTAGTGAATCATCACTAAACCTGTCATCCGCTTTCGGTGAAACCAACACAATGTTTATAGCATTACTTTTACTCTCTCAACTGTATGTACTCTAGAAGGAAACCACATCTGCACTTTTCCAATTAGCGACAGGTAAGTGTATTGCATGTAAAGAAGGCCGTGCAGGTTTTAGGACTTCGTAGTGTTGAAATGGGAAATGCATAGTACATATCGTCGCTTAAGAAGCAAAATGATGCACATCCAGTTTTGGCTAAAGCAAAGTGATGCATATCCAGAAACTCTTAAAAACAAAATGATGCATATCCATGCGAGCACTTATTGGATGTGCATCATTTTACTTTTAAGAGTTTCTGGATATGCATCACTTTGCTTTTAGCCAAAACTGGATGTGCATCATTTTACTTCTTAAGCGACGATATGTGGGTGCGTCATTGTCTTTGTTCTTAAGGTAATAAATATTAGTCAATGTATGGCTCGGGGTGCTTTTGACTATGCATTGCTGGTGAGATAACACTGCTGGCTCAGTTCGTACAATTTTACAACGCATTAAATAAAGATCTTTGTAATTATTTTCTATTTGATTTAATCTTACATAAATTAGGTTTTTTTCACCGTCAAACTTAGCCAAATCAGTCTTACGCTAATTCATAGCTCCTTACATTACCAGCAACACTCAACAAAGCAACCAGAAAGCTAACTTGCGTAGTTCAGATTTCGTGCAGTTGAAGGTTATTCCCTTAACTTCTAAATTAGTTTCTGGACACCTTGAGTAGAGTGCTATACACTGGATGGTTTTCTAAACAAGTCTCGGGTCTACAGTAGATTTGCCAAATATTTTTTCATTTTGACTTGTAGCAATGTTTAATTATTTATTGTTAAACTATTTAATGAACGTTTAACGTATGTATACATACTTAACCAGATGGTTTTTCTGTGCAACTATAATTCTTTGGTTAATTTGTCTCGTTACACTGTCATTCCAGCTATGATCGAATATATTTTGAGCCATAAAGACTTACGCGGAATAATAAATAAAATTCTCGTAATGAGTTGTACTGTAATTATTGTTGATTGTGTACCAGAGCAGAGGTGGGAAGGCGTTCCATTTACGGCAAAATGTCAAAATAAATTTAATTCCGAGATACTTTAAAATCTGTAAAACGACTATATTAGAATTTTATTAGAGTCCATCACTGTAAAATTTCAAGGCAATAATTATGTACTACATCGCATCGTAGCTTTAAAGGTAATTTAATTTCAACTAATAAGAGAACTTCATATTCATTACTTCGAACCGAATGCCAATCTATCCTTGTTACTGCTTGCGTTCTAGTTAGTTTTCAATAGCAGCGGTAAAAACGTCGAGTGCACCGTGCTGATTAGCGGCGTTGGCGATGGTGAAAGGACCAGCAAAGTGAACGCCATACTGATCCAAACTATTCCGATCCTTCTCGTAAATGGTGTCAGCCAGATGTTTTAAATAGGCAGAGTAAGGTCTGTCGGCTAGGGCACGGTTAAGTTCTCCCAAATTTCGAATGAATATGCCCTTGAAGCTTGTACCATCTCCTACAAATATTCATTGAGTATCATAAAAAACGTTAAATAATGTCTGAATCTCCATTAAATTGTATCGATAGATAGATGAGTAGTAGCATAGTATAGCTTAACTTGTCAGCAGGATCTAATTGTATGTTTGTAACTGCCAAGACGTGTGACTAACAATAAGTAATCATAATATTTTATTATACGAATTTTTTTTACCTCCACATTCTCCTTCGTTTAACTCGCAAGGCTCCCGCAGAATATTGTCTGGATTTAGATGAGCGCTTGCAAGAGTAGCATCTGCGATTAATTTGGCAGCCTCAAGGTACTTGGCGTCTCCTGTCCCTTTCTCAAGTTGAACTAAACCACCCAAAATAACCCCTTGGTTGTAGGTCCACGTCTCTCCCCCATTATTTTTGCAGTCATCGGTCAAGCCGTCGTTGATTAAATTGTCTGAATTATACATCCCACTATTTCTAAACCATTCGTAGACTTCAGTGGCCTGTCCTAGGTATTTGGTATCTCCTGGGATTCGATTGTGAAGAGCAGCAGCGAGCTTGATGAAGAGCTCATTTGGAATGGCATTCTTGTAGTCTTTAATCGTGGTCCACCAAACTCCTCCACCGCAGTGATCATCCTTGGTTGCGTACATAAAGTCAGCGTCAAATTTCGCCATGTCTAAATATTTCTGATTTCCGGTCAAGTCGTAGGCATCTACCCATGCTAGGCCCCACCAGCCAACGTCATCCACGTACATGTTAGTAAAGTTCCCGTCTTGTGCCCCTACATTCTTCTCAAAGGTTCTCTCGATGGCATAAGTGTACTGTGTATGACCAGATAATCGAATGTAGTCAATTATGGTAGTGAGACAGTTAGCTGCATTCCACCAGCCAGTGGATGTCCACAAGCCACCCTCATTATAGAATTGCATGAGGGCTGTCGCTGCAGCGTCGATCCGGGTCTCGGCGAGAACTTTTGACCTAGCCCAACCAGTACAGACTACTTCTTCCCGGTCCCCAGCTTTGCCACATGCACGAAGAGCTCCGAGTCTGAAATTATTTGCTGGGTTAAATGGGTCGTCAACGTTGTAAAGTTGTGTAGAGGCTTCTTTGGCGCCCACTGGAATAACTGCATCCCCTAGATGGTCATTGTTTTCCCATGAAATGCCACTGTCGAAAGAACGCTGGATCCAAACTGCATCGGATGGATCTCCGTTACTAATTCGGGCGTAGCCCATGTTCTGGTGATCCGAGATTATAAGCTCTATCTTACGTGAAAATACCTCGGCTTGGACTGGAATCCGTGTCTCAGTTGCTGAAGATGAATCACTGCCATCACAGAAGAAGTTACAGATATATTCTCTAGCTTCATTTTTGAGGGATCTTCCGTCACTCTGGGTTGCTAGCAGCAACGTCGTGACAAGCACGATTGCGACGCCAAGAGATTGCATTTTTATTCCAGTAATTATCAGGCAGTTCCTAGTACAAAAAATTTAGTAATCAAATTAATTAATTTATTGATGCAACACACATTATTCCTGAATTACGTTTAGATGTACCTAGATGTGTTAGCCGGTAAAATACTATGCAATTTTATTACTTAAATAATCTGATACCTGTATTTCAGCTTCGTGTAAATAATGGCTTACAAAATATTATAATTAGAGAGCCAATTTTAAACCGACAATGTTATGTCGATTTTGTCACTAAAACTTTCTGCGAGCTGTCTAAGGTGATGGAATCAATTTTTGCTGGAATGTAGACCAACAAATACGATTAAGTGGGAAGCATGTCATCGAGGAACTTGTGCTTCACGTGGCTGATAAAAGATTCCCAAGTTGATCGAAAGGTAAAGTGCATGGACTTCATTTGTTGGGCCTAGCTCCACTACTCAGCTGCCTCAGGTAAAATAACTGGACAACTAAATCTACATGAGTGATTGACAGCCACTTCAAGTGAGTTCATTGTTTTAAAAGTGCTGCCGAGAATGGATAAAAACAATATGTATGAAGCGATGTAAAATGAACATTTATGATTGCTTTTGTGAACAGAAAAATTAATATTTCGTCGAACCCGTGTGTAATTTTTACAAATGGGTACAAGCTCCAGTTAGTAAAGTTTTATAGTAGTAGGTATGTAACTGACATTTTTTAATGGTTTGTAAAACAGTCTTTTCTCTTTTAGACATCAACAGACGAACAGCAAGGCAAAAGACCGTTTTGAGCGCTGGTAAGTGATTTGATTTAAGTACTACCTCTTCAATGATTGATGATGAGATTTAATTACATATTTTATGCCCAAACTTCACATGGTTTTTCTACGACAGTTTATTTTTTATGATTTTGAGCACTAACTCTGAATTCCCTGGATGTCAAATAGAAAACAGTGGAAATATATACTACCTTGCTCTATACGTAGTGAAGTATATTCTTGCAAAACGAAATATGTTTTATTATGTTTTTTATAATATTATAATGAATGAAACAAATGATGAAAATGTGTCGTACATTACAAACTTTCTCATAATCATTGTAGAACTGTCTTGGCAGTGAAGTAGTAATAGCTTTGCATGAATTAGTACTATAATGCTTGTAACAATTCTACAACAATTAATTACTCGGTGTGTAATTAAAAAACAGAGAAAATTAGTAGGTAGGTACATTGGTATGTTTACCAATTCAAATATGCATGTAAAAAAGTAATACGAATTCACTCAACGATTTTGATATGCACGACACTAAACATAAATGTGTATATTAATTGTGCAAGAATCATCTTACCCAAATTTTTTCCATCAAAAACGACAAAGACGTATGTACACGCTTAAATGAGGTTATGGACCTACGTAAGTCGGGTACTAAAAAATTGGTCTTTCCAAACTGAGCCAATGAA
>JAQFZC010000624.1:0-44921 GCA_034695205.1 Dicyrtoma fusca | reverse complement strand
AAATTCGAGCTAAGACACCGGGCACTATTAGGGACCGGGCACAATTTGGGACCGGGCACAATTTGGTGCTTTACGGTTCTTGTTTTATACCCGTCCATAGGACGGGCATTGGTACTGTTTTTAACATACTATGTACCTAATGTTATCCCTGCTATATAGCCCTATACAATGTGGATAAAACAGTGGCCAGTACCACTGCGAGGGCCCCTTATTCTTAACTTGGACTCGTGATATATGGACAGAGCAGATGTGTACTGATAGCAGAGTACTTGTGTATATTTTACATAAACAAGAGTTGCGTGAGTTTATTTTCATTCACTTTCTCCTATCAGCTCTCCTTACCGTAAAATAGAAAGTAGATTGTGTTAGTGATTGTGAAAGTACACCAGTACTCTTACACCATATATAACTTTCTCCACAATTCATATAGACCCTATCATTCCTATGGTAGATTTGTATAGTGAGCTTGAAAAGCTGAAAGAATTGCTTGTAGTGGTCATAGCCTCCATAGACCATTGTTTTCCGTTTTACGATAATATATGGAACAGCACAACCAGCGTCTGGAATACATTTAACGCCTTTCCCGGTTAGTGATTCTATATTCATTTTCCCCTTAATTTCTATCTGCAGTTTGAAAAACTTAAATATTCAGATCACGACTTGGTCATCGCTGGTAAGCGTCCACTAATCGCCTTCATTTAATCATCGCTGTACACTGACTTTTGAAAAAACATAATATTATCCAAAAAGTTAAAAATTCGAATGTGTGTAGCTACACGTTTCAAAAAGGGTAGTTGATTATTAAAACTATGGCGAGCCTTAAATTTTTGGCTCCGTTAAGCTTAAAGGTTTAATAGAAGAAAGGAGCAAAAAATTAGATCCGAACTTACGCATATCTTCACGTTTTCCTCAACTTAACGTTATATACTCATTTTTTGTATCATAAAACTCTCTAACTCAATGCAAGTAGTAGCTCGCTTTCCGTTCTTATTCTCATTTTACGTGGCTGTCCTTTCGTTTCAAGTATTATCGCTTTGCATATATTATTTTAAAGTTATACACTTGCTGTAGATTTGCTACTCAAGTGCGTACATACACAATAAAAATACACACAGAGAGTGTATGCTGCTAAAGTTTAGTGGAAGAATAGCAATATGTATATAAAATATAAGTGTAGCTTTCCTAGTAATGCATAAACCATTCGGTATTTGCATATATTGAATACAGTATACGCGGAACATTCCATCTATCATTTCTTCCAGTGATGTAGCAGTACACCCATTTAATATATAGACTTTAACCACTAACCAATTCATAAGATTTGAACTGCAGCAGGATTGGACACGCATGTACTAGATACTTCGAGTTATATATAAAGTCTATCTATGTACACCAGTGTAAGGAAGGGTGAAAGGACGGATGATATATTTGTAAAGGAATTTATAGGAGTGCTCCCATAGAATTTCCATGTCCAATTACATTTGTGTTCAGCTATGTACATAGGGACGTTGAGTGTAATAACTTTGAGAGATGTGTTTGAGGGAGAGAAAGGACATGAAAGCTGCTCAGACAAACTATGCCTCCCAGTACCATCCAGTACGATACGATGGGTTGGAGAGAAAGTAGTGGGAGACAGGAGGAATGAACAAACGAAGGAAGGATGGAAAGAACGAACGAACGAACGATCGTACATAAATGGAGAAAGTGAGAGAGGGAAAGAAAAGGAAAGCGAGGGATCAAGACGAGTGGAAGAGGAAAAGGAAAACTTGCCTTTTAGTCCAAATGTTTGTACTTGTGAAAGTTATCATTTTTATAGCCTCTAACAAATCAATATTATGGTGGCACTAATAAAGGTCATTTTTTAATTCAACATGTTTCTTCATCGGCTTTGGCTTGCTTCCTTTTTCCTCTCCGCTCACAATTTACACAATTTTATATAACCCTACAAAGCCAATAATATACTTACACGCTCCTTCTTCACTATCTCAAGACACCTAGCCAAGTTGATTTAGAAACACTATACTTTATAGAGGGAAAGTTGAATTTTTATATTATATTGTAAGCTGTCCTAGCCCGGTATAGGTATAGCATAGGCAAACACCACTTTCCCCGCGCCTACATTTATAAACCGTGGAGAGACAGCGGAGCATGGTTGCTTTGGAATTTGGATGGAACCTCATCAACCCGAGGGCTCTTCCCTTCCCAGTCTTCCATGTCAGCTCAGTTCTTACAACTATCCATCAGCAAGCCTATGCAAGGGAAGTAGATAAAATTGATATTGCTGAGACGAATTATATCTTTCAGTTTTTGGAAGTAAAATGTGCTATCTTAACTGTCTATTGCAATTGGGCATTTTAAAATATACGTCGACATGAATTCATAATAGTAGAGTGTTTGAAAACGTTAAACTAGATGAAAAAGCTAAGTTGCCTTTTCTCGAAGGGTCCAAACCACAAGCTAAATTTTAACGAACTAAAATGCAGCAGTTTATTATTTAATTTTGTAGCTTTTTTTAAAATATTTTAAAAGCAAAAAAGTAGCAACGTTTTACATTTTGTAGTTACGAGTACACTCGAATATCATAGATAAGATATATTGCACGCGCAGCCCAGTCATTTTGAATGCCCCCAATACGCATAGTTATATTGACGTTGACTTCCTTCCCCAGTGAATTATATAACTTTGGACTTTAAGCCTTGTCATTGGCGGAAGTAGGAAATGTTAAATGAAATCAAATCAGTATTTATGACTTCAGCTTATTCCCAAATGTATGAACTTATACATTTCAAAAGCGTCCTCACCCACACGCCAACTTGCACGGTGAATTTCATAAAGCTACCAAGGTTTGAATTAAGGTCTACACGTATTAAAATTATTGACGGAATATAGCAATGACCGACTTTAAACTATTTTTACTAACCGTTATTATTCGTGCAGAAAGATTGAACGAATTTTAGAATATGGGAACATTACGACCTTAAGTAAAAAGAAAATGTAAGAAAAGTTTCAAGAAGGAAGTTAATTTTTTTCTCTTCCCTCTGCTTTATTTATAACTGTCATGGTCATTACAACTGCCTTGATTCTTTATGTTCCTGATTTGTCCAGCAGGTCTCATTGGGACAGAGCGCTATGAAACAGTACTTGTAGGCAGGTTAATCAGTATTACATAAGGAGCATGGCATATGTACACCTACATGAGTCTCGGGTTTTTGTTCATGTGAAAACGTAGCGCTGTACACAGTATAACAAGTCAAAACAAAGTGCACCACATTAAACCAAGGGGAAGGAAGTGACTGAAGGACGAAAGTATTGTCCAAGTAAAAACTTGTATCTATGACCGTAATATACTTTTCATAGAAAAGAAAAATTTTGGGAAAGTGTTCGACTCGGCTACACCACAGATTTCTCTAGGGCTCCATTAGATCGGATACACAAGCCCCATAGGCTATACCAACTACGGAACGGCTTCAGAAAAATCCTCGTTAGCTGCAGCAAGTTCTATCTGCAGGTTTTAAGAACTAAAAGAATAATAAAAGGATAATTGTGAATTATCAAAAGCGGTATCTATGGAATCTAGCCATAATTAATTAAACACAAATTATAACGCAAGTCCTAGAATTTTACCATTTTTGTTTTGAAAATACCACTGGAAACATCGTAATGAGCATAATAATGTTATAAGAACAGAATCTAAGAGAATAATTTTTGCATAAAGGTAGGCTTATACAAAATTACTTACATTTTATCCCCTTGCTTGTATGTAAATACTATTTTCTTATTTAATTTATTTGTTTTCAAGCCTTTTGGAAACTCCGACATAATGATTGAAATGTTTTCATTCAGATGGACAACGTTGTTGTAGCTTGCCAATCTTATTTGCAGAACTAAGTATTTCATACGAAACAAAAGGAGATGTCACTGTTACTACTTTAGTATTCGTTGCACCAGGAATCAAAGTCAAGATACGTCTGAATGAAATGATTTTCGTCA
Organism: Dicyrtoma fusca; assembly: GCA_034695205.1. Classification (NCBI taxonomy): domain Eukaryota; kingdom Metazoa; phylum Arthropoda; class Collembola; order Symphypleona; family Dicyrtomidae; genus Dicyrtoma; species Dicyrtoma fusca. Next base: position 40,931 of record JAQFZC010000624.1, on the reverse strand, counting down.
ACTGTTTTCGATAAACAAAATTAGATATGGTGTTGTGATCTCCCATGGTTTAGCCGTTCGTTTAAAGGACAATATGCTTGCTGCTGGGTTATTCAAGTATTTAGTTGTAAAAAGCGAGTAGCCGCAACAAGCACACGAAGTTCTAATAAACCAGTGGGCTGCAGAAGTCATGAGCCTTATTTTACTGGGCAATAATAGAAAAGTGATGGGCAAAAAAGTCATAGTCAATTCAAAATGATGAAACCTCACCTAAAGTATACGAATTCCCAAACGTCCTTAATAAAAATGAAGTGCAAATGTATTTGAATATTGAATGGCGTTTCACACAACTAATTTAAAAATGTAAACATTTTATTTTTATGCAAATTTTTCTACATAAATACCACACAAAAAATGTTTTCCGAAATAATTTGCTGCCTGAGAGTATATTCAAAACAATATTTTTAAACTCGATTTAACTCTCTATAACCATATTACAGTAGCAACTTATCAAGAATTCCCATATTTCATACATAAAATGCTTTAAATTCACGAAAACCAGTGACATCAACTTGGTTTTATAGATATGACATTTTGCACCTTGCTTTGACCTGACTTTCTGTTTAACCAACCTGATGGGCAACGTTTCATTGTAGCCTGAGCTACAAAAAGGGATGTTAATGCTTTTTCTTTCTGCCTATCTCCCAATATATATCACTATATCCTGTTTTGGCTAGTCTAAGCTGAGAGTTGGTTTTGTTCCAATTGAAATCCAAGGAGCTAGAAAAATTTCCTCGCATTAACTACAGTTATAAGTAATGGACTCATTGGGAGCAATAAGGTTAGAGGAAGGTGAGATGCAATTAAATGAAAGTACCCACCAAGTCGTCTGCCAACAGAATCATCCACATCCACACTCACATCTACAGTCAGCACACATACACACGCACACATTTTCGTCATACTTTACACTGGCGCTGGAATTTCGTTTGGCACAGCCAGCGGCGTGTTCAGAAATGCTGAACCTTCGAAGAGCAAGAGGCAATGCTTCCAACAACCTTTTATTAAGGTTCTGTCAAACAAAGGTTTTTACGGAAGGTTATTTACAATAAAACGATTAAAATATTTTAAGCTGCCTAAAATAGTGTATACTACTAAACTACAAACTTTAAAAAAATGTAAAACCGTTCAGAGCTAATCCACAGATTTTAAAAATTAAACTTCGTAGGCAGCCCAATCCTGCCTACGCTACTAGCAGTACCTTGGGAACGGATGCTGGAGAAAGTAGAAAGACAAAAAGGAGAAAGTCTGGGTGGAAATAAGGAAAGGGGGAAGAGGGGGGGTTGATGTGTTAAAAGTAGACGCGTTGGTGCGAAAAATTCTTTCCTGTTCCTTCATCATGTTGTCGTAAGGTTGGCGGAAGGGAAAGTCTGTGAAAGCGAAAACTCTCTCTCACTCTCGCTCCCACTTCCACTCTGACGATTAGAAGACTCACGCGCTCAGACTTACAGCCTCTTAAGTCAGTCTAACTTTCTAAATACTTTCTACACTACATCCACCAAGAAAGTAACACACTATGGTGCTTTTATGGGAAATATAGCTTTTTCCCATTCCCATACTTTCCCCCGTGTCATATTCCATACAATATGACTCAAGCTAAGCTATAGGAGTTATAAACCTTGCTCACACTCAAAGGAGCAGAACTGAACGGAAGCAACTGCATGACAGGGATTGGCATGCCAGCCTGTGTTTTAATGTAAAAAGCTATAGGGAAACTTTCTTTCGTAGAATTCTACCTTGTTTAAGAAGCTGATCTATGATAAAGATAGCATAGGATGCTATTTCATGCAGTGGAATACTTAATTTTTAAAGTAACAAACGTATTTATCAACGCATAATACCAAATGCGTAAACAGATTCAAAATAAAAAACATTATTTAAATAGCATTAATTAGTTGACTATGTTGGTTCATCTTTTTCTATAGAATTTGACTTTTGGGTTTACATCCGTGCGAGTGCTATCTCAAGGCAACGCTGTAGTATTGATTTCTGGTAAGAATTTTCTTTCATCAAGTGGGATTCTCTAAATAATAAACTTGTATGAAAGTGCCTTTTCCTTAGAACGAACTGCTGCTGTATTGCAATAGGGGCATCCAAGTTTTTATAAAAGCGCAATGTCTATATAACCCTACTTTCCGTGAATTACTTTAAGAATATTTTGCAGCAACTTTGTATTGAACGTATACTGTATGAATATATATATAATCGTGCTATGCCGTTAGAGACACATTATATAATAGGAGCCGGGTGTTGCCCTCGTATTTATAAACCTTAGTTTATGCTTTATTATATAAGCATAGCTTACCTGCACATCGTTAATAAACCAAGTAATATTTGCAGCCGGTCTTGAGGGTCCAAAGGAGCAATTAGCTCGAACTCTCTCACCAACTTCATAGCGATGCTTTGCCACTTCAATCAATGGACTATTATCAGGAAATTCTGTAACAAGGAAACAAATTTCAGTACATGTTCACAGAAATATTATAGAATATTAAAAACAAAACTTGTGCTCCACCACGCACCACGCAGTATTGAAAGCATTATGTATTTCATCACTCATGTACAAGATGTGCGTTGGATTTGAAATGCTTATTACACTTCTTTGCTGGGGTCTGTAGTAAACCTCTAGCATATGAACATCCACCCTTGATTTATGCGATTCAAAGTTTTGCAATAAAATTAGTTACTTTCACCCTCCTGATTTAACTTGTAATTGACAAAACGTTACTTTGATAAATTGCAAAATAGTTTATTCAAATCAACGACGGAAATACGACCAACAAATAACATTCTCAACTTTCTCTCCTCAACTGCCATTGTCCTAATCTTATTACTTTATGTATCCCTTTGTAGTACATATTTATAGGCCCAGCTTTCACAATACCGTCTAAACTCCAAAGTCTACACAACTCCATTCTAACCTCAATGTGCTCACCCTCCTTATATGTTGGTTAGGATGGATGGATATTAGATCACTCTGCACTTTCTCCAGGTTCCTGGTCCATGCCTCCTTACTACTTCTTCCAGCTCACATTATAGACACGTTCTGTTTGTCTAACTATGCACTGAAAGAGGAAGCGAAGAAAGCTGGAGGAAAATGGAGAAAGGAGTTTCGGAGTTGTTTATACGAAATCTAACAAGGGCGTCTGTGAGGTGGAAGGGTGGTAAGCGATAGGTACATAATGGAGCTACAATAAAAACTTCCTTTAAAGTTGTATATTTTAAGTGTTTAAAAAAGAGGCGCCTATAATCCTGTTATTCTTCTTTAACTAAACAACTTTCATTAATACTAAATAAAATGCTTGCAAATTATTTTTGCAGTATCTGGAGAAAGTAGAGAAAGCAGAGTTCACGCAGTCTTAAAAAATCTACGCCCCTGAAAAAGTAAAGTAAATGCTATGGATTGTCTACAAAGGCATACGTTGAATACACAAAGATGCTTATATACATATTTCTTGGTTATTTCCTCTCAGTGTGTTTCCATGTATTTTGCTCCGGTGCTCCATTAGAAAATGTCAAGCTTGTCGTGTCTCAGGAAAAATTCAGACAGCTTCCTTATTTATCGTTTTCAATAGTTGAACACATTCTCTTGCAAATTTCAATAAACATTCCATTCCATTTTAGCTCTACCGTCTGCTTTCTCTTTCCCCCTTCTACTTTCTCCACTTTCTCCGTTTAGTTTCTTTTTTTCTAGAGGTAGGCCTACTACAACCAACGTCCGGGAGGATGATGACACATGCTTAAAGAATCCTGAGAAGAGAGAATCAATATGTACCTCCCCCTTGTTTCATCTCTCACTCTTTCTCCTGTTTGGATACAATTTCCCAAAGAATGCGGAAATACAGACACAAGTAGCAAATATCAAACAAACTAGGTACATACGTTGAGAACATCCTGTAACTTGAACACAGATTCGTATTTATATGTGTAGAGATTTCAAAAACAAACAGAAATGTAAATAAATCCTTTTGATTTTTCTGGAAACGACATAAATTACATTCTTTAGTTTATCAGAATTCATAAAAAGTATTAAGAGTAGAGGCACTGAATTAATTTAATTACGTAATAAAAATTGAATAAATGTGTGCTAAAGTTTATGTGCAGGTCCATTTAAGTTACACCGGGAAACGCTGTAATCAAGTTTGTATAAACTACACGAGTAGGACAAATAATGATTTTCAATTCAACTCAACATTGTATCCCATTACACAGAAGCATCCCTCATTTTACGAAACAAACAAAGAGCCTAGTTTTAGATGTCAAAGAAGAGTTTTGGCGATTTTGATCGACATTTGATTCAACTAGAAATGTTTAATGGTTTATCACGCGATGCGGTTTTTTATAAAGATGTAATACTTTAATACGCTAGTACTTTACCTACAACATAAAGAAATAATGGGAAAGGACTTAAAGCTAGAATGATTAATAAAAGACATTTTAAATGGATTTTCTGGTGAAACTAGAATTTTTAGAAAAATAAAAGTAAAACTGTACATATAAGAAAAGGAAAGAGAAAATAAGTGGCAATATATTTTTTTTATATATTAGATTCAAGCGAGTTAATGTTTTTTGGGTGATCTACTTTCCATTTGTTGAAATGTGTTTTTTTCCACAAACTAATCGATTTGATAACCCATTTAAATTGATTTTGCAATTTGGATTTGAGATTTAATGTTTTGTTGGAAAATCAAAGGAGAGCCAAAGTGTCTGTTGTTGCTTACCAACTACGGTCATTTGAGCGGAGATGACGTCTGTGTCAAAAAATGGAGCATCCGCTGAAACCTCACATCGGTACCTTCCCGTTTGCTCGTGACGGACGGACCGGAGGACCACCTTGTGATTGTCCGATTGTTTTATCTGGAACAAATGTTGAACAAATATAGTGTTTTAAACACAGTTTTGAACCAGTTTGAACATTTAGAAATTATTTGCAAGCACTCACTGTAAACGCATTTTTTATAAGTTTCTTTGCAAATTGCTGTTCTCAATTTAATTCAATGTTAAACTTAAGTTTGTAGTCAAATTTTGTAAATAAATACAAAACTCGCTTTATTAAAATTCTTAAAGTATCTTTTCGACATATTTTACTTACATCAACATTCATTCCTGGCGAAGGGAAAGTTTGTATAGGGGGAACTTCTTTGGGAACATAGCGAAAGAACTCTTCAAGGTCCAGGTACCATTTCACTGCATATAGAGACTCGTTATGATCCATATCGTAGAGACATTGGAGCTTTACATGCTCGCCCAGTGATACTGCTGATGGTACAATTATCTGCACGTTCTTTAGTGGCTCCACTCCTGTAATAGTAACAAGGAAACAAAAGTGTCAGTGAAAGCGACGAGCAAGTTATTCAGCATACAATCTGGTATTTATTTATCACAATTCATTCGCTGAAAATCTAAAATTTGCTTTTAAACAGAAAGCTGGACAGCAATAATGTTGGCAACACGATTTATTTTCCTCCTTTTTGTAGCGTACTAAGATATATTCAAAAATTTTAAAGGTGTGCTTGAACAACTTTAGTATCAGGATTATTAACTGGCCGGAAACAGTAACGCTTATTAGTACCAAAATTTAACTGTTGATGGCAGAACACTAAAAATCCATGAATTTGTACCCAATGCATAATGTCTAAGGATGTCCAAAAAAAATTTGATGTATTAAAAAATCAATGTGTACGTTTAATAAAGTAAAAATAGACTCAGCACAGCTTGTTTTCAATTTTAAGCAGCATTTACAGAAATTGATGTTTGCTAGTGAAAGGGTTGAGTATGTGTGCGTCCTACGATACGAATGCATCTTTGGTGAGAGTAGATTATCTCCATGTACGTCCTATTTTTTTCCCTTCAGATTTATTCTTCTGATTGGGTCCAGCAAAAACACATGCAAAGGTCTTCGTATATACATTTTATGCAGACAGATAAAGGAGAAAGTTAAGTGGCAATGCTGTTTGTTATACGTGTTATGCAATGCGCAACTGTGGAATAATTACTTTTATGTGCATTTTCAGAGCATCATAATATAATGATCAGGAGACCGTACAAGCATCATTTGTTAGAACAAAAGTAAGAATACCAACGCGGGTACTTTCTTCACTTTCTCTCTTTTCTCTTTGTCTCCTTTTGTGTGTGAGAGCTACCTTGAATTAAACTTTTACACATGTGAGACCTATGCATGTAAACCCCTGTCTTGGGAGCCATTATTTCAACGGACAAAGGAGACCAGAGTTTTGTCGCAAGTAGAACGACAGCTTTCTTCAACTACTGATATGTAAATAAATCTGAAGATACATCTTCGTTTATGTTCCTGAGTTGTTATTTAGTTGTAAAAAGTTTTATTTAACAGAATTTGTTTGTTTGAAAGGGTAGTGACTTAATTCACATTAATGGTGAATTAACGTTCAATTCAATTTAATTATATTTCTCCAAAAATATAAAAACGGCCAGACCCACGACCCACAATATAAAGTATTATACTCAAAATATGTTGCTTCCCTACAAGAATAATCGTTTTAGGTCGCTTTAAAAATAGGACTAATGCGTTTAGTTCTGTAAAACGTACAAAAACTAGATGCACCTTTTTGAATCTTAAAAGCTTCATCCAATTTTCTGCTTGTGCGCTTTTTTTTCTTTCTCAATCTACGAAGGTAGAAAGCTCAATAGAGTTTGCCTTGCAGTCAGAAGAACGTTGAATGCCAGTAGTAGCTGTCGTAATCGTCTTTTATAAGTCACGATGGGGCAAAACCGTCTATTAAGGAAACACGTCGCAGTGTGACACAAGAGAGAAAGAAGTGCTTTGATTTATCTTAACAATAATGTTTTGACACAACGGATATGGAAGTAGTAGTATTGTTTTTAATATTTAATCAAACTAATAGTATTAGTTATTTTTAATATTCCGTTAATTGTTTTCAGGCACTTGTTGAAATCGAACAAAAATCTGAAAATATTACTAATACGTAAAAATGGTTTGTATCCCTTATTACCCTGCGACGGATTTTATTCTTAGATGAGTTTCTCCCGAAACGGTTTTGCCCCATCGTACATTACGCTCTCTTAGTGTTCGTAATCGTAAGTGCAGGAATACTGAGTAACACACTCAGCCATTGAATTGGGAAACCCTAATCTGAGAGACAAAAGAAAATTCTTCCTTTCCAGTCAACCAAAGTCTACTTTTTCTCTCCCACTCATTCCACTCTAGTACTTTCCCCCTCTATGTCTCTCCTTCTGCATTTGTTTTCCTTCTACTTGCCCCGTGGAAGCATTCTGTTCTTGTGAAAGTATGGTATGGAGGCGGAGGGGTGAGAGACAAGGAATAAAATGGGTAGTCATCTTTCAGAGCAAATCGAGCATGAAACAATGAGTTGAGGAGCATTTGTCCATTCACTCCCGTCTATCCTTTTTATTACATGATTTCACTTTCTTCTAACTACTTTCAACCATTCTTTCACCCCCTCAAACCATTTGCTCTCAAATGCATTTAGTTTTGGTTGGGGGAAAACCTGGTGCTCGTCAGGTCAGTTTGAGGTAAATGTATTAAGGAGATTGTACAATTCAGTAAGGCGTTTCATTGCAGTATGTACTACCTAAGTACAGTATACTTAACCTATAAGCTGAGGCTGGGTAGAAACTAATTGAAAGTGTTAAAATAGACACAAAATACTCATAACTAGCAGACTTAGTATTTTCAGTCACAAGAAAGTACACTTATAAAATATATTTCTTAAAATATTTTAAAACAAGTACAACCGAAAATTTTATATTATTGACGCAAGTTGCATTAAATACACGTTTTCCGAAGCGCCAAAATAATTTACTGATAACAGATACAAACAATAAATCAAAAATCACAAACTTAAAAAAAGTGTAATAAAAGCAAGTGTAAAAGAGAAAATGATTGTTTCAGCATTAAAATTAATAACACTATCATAGTTTTACGAATATTTATTATTCTACTATGCTTTGGGTTGGATTTGAAAAATTTGATTACAAGTAGCTAATTTCTTTACCAAACATTAGTTAATCCTGCAATCATTGCAGAAAACGTCATTTACAATGTTACGTATAGAGTTTTTGAAGTTTTGAAAACAAAAGTACAACTTGTTGAAAATTTTGCATTATTTAATTCTACACGGCTGTACTTTTGAAGGATATTTAATTATTTATGAAACAGTTGTAAATATTGTATAGAAGTCATGCAAAACATTCAGCTGTACAGCTGCACTATAATCATTTAATCAATATTATTATCCTGGTGCGTACTACGTCAGCTATGTCGACGTATTTAGTATATCTATAGACATCTGTATTCAACAAGAACGTGAGGCACCCCTTGGGGAATGTGAGTGAAAGTTAAGTACATGTTGTCCATTGTCCCTTCTGCGTTTTTATATTGTACGCCCTTCAAGCCATTTCCATTTCATTTAGTCAACCGAAAAAAGAAAGTAGCAGATACTCCACTTTCCTTTCGCAGTTAGTTTTTCTTTAGGTCGTATTTTCTGCAGTTAGGCCGGTGCTTAAAGAAATAGGAACTCCGAGCGGAGTGAAAGCTAATGTTAGAGAGAGTAGGCACAATTTTTTTGCTGAGATCTCCAAAAGTGGAACTACCCATAAGAGAACACGTGCCTATAGGAATATCTTCCATTGCAGCTCTTGCAAATCTGTCTATCTACATATATATTTACAACTGTGAAATTCAATTGCTCTTTTTTAGGAATCATAACGTTTTAACAAGTGTTGAATATCATAATTGTGCGTGCGTTGGATAGTACGTCCATAATCATAAATTAAAAACCTAATTTAATTTTTACTTTCTCTTTGTTACCTTTTGAATTATTTTTCTGAATTTTTTGCTGTTTGTAGAAAAATCCCTTGGTTTGAATAAAACACCTTTACAGTCAGTTTTAAGGAAATTGAAAAACTATTGAAAGTACTTAACAAAAAGGTGAAAGTGAAAAATATTAGTCGGCTATCGTACAAGTAATATATGCTGGGAGAACAATGTTAACTCACAAAATGTATAATTGTTATTTTAAAAGATACATAAGCTTGAAGTTAACTTTTTTCTTTAAAGTTGTTGTTAAATTGTAGGTAGCACTTTTTGCAGTTTTAGGAACACACCTATATTTATAAGCAATTTTAAGCGTCGCGAGTGTTCAAAGATTTTTTTTTGGGAAAGTACCCATGAACTAAGGGAGAAAGTAAGGGGTAAAGCAGAGATTCTTATTCTACTACATGCTGTGTATGGATATGGCGTAGTTTGTGCACATTTTGCAGACCATTTCCTTTTCCATGGCTACTCAGTCAGCTCATTGCAGGGTGTTTGTGAGTGTCCCAAGCGTGTCATATTACTCTATTCCCTTTCACCTTCCTGTCCCCCATTTTATTGACCATTCATGCATGGAAGAAAATACAAAGCGTATCCTGTCATCAATAAACTTTCTCCCTGGCACTAAATTCCCTATATAGCACCACGCAGCTCCAATACCCGTATAAAGTTATAGCTGTGAACATTCCGTGTACGATTCCGTTTCTACTATTAAGTTATAATCCTACTTTTTTCGCACCAATAATCACTAAATGTACTTACGCATTCGCTCCATAGGTAACATGCTCTTTCGTTCCTTTCTTCCATTTTCGAAAAGAAACGTGAGAACGAATCAGGCGCTATTACGTTTTAGTACCTTCACAGGAACTTTCGTATAAAATGCATGTGTACGGTATTTGTCTGAATGTATAGCTTGTGACTCATTTAACTTGCTCTCTGTGAGATGACTGACGTTTCAAACAAATATGCATTTATATTATACTTTGTGTTTCCGGAGAGTTAAGTCTGATAATTTTCATGTTAAATGATTAAATTGTTCGATTAACTAACGTTCCTTGCTTTGGATGAAAACAAATAATTAAACAGTAATAGTTGTGAACAGCTGAAGTAAATGCTAAGCATCAGACGTGAATTTGTTTCTTATTGGACTAAATTGCATTCTTTGTCCGGCATAAAACATCGCATTTCAATTAACAGAAGCATTTAAGCACAGAAGCAGATAATAGTTAATTAAACATAACACTTTCCTATATTAATATATATATGTTTTACTTAGTTATCCAGTGTGATGGCAATTGTCAGTTAAACATTTTTAAAGATGCTTCGTAATTTAACTTTTTATGGGGCAAAGCTTTTAGTTGTTAATCTCATCAATAGCTTAATTCGTTTGAACTGTTCCTAAATCCGTGTTTTTTCTACCCGACCTCAGTTATCAGGTGAAAATGTTTGACATCCACTGTACAGCGTACGATTTGTTACATTACATGCATGTGTACATGTACCTTTTTTGTGATTACACTATTTTACCAAAAGAGAAAAGAACTAGTGTGTAGGCTGCTTATAGTTCCCACATAGTCAGTGCCATTAAGCTAGAAAACTGCTGTAGACGACTGAGGGTAAAGGAAGGATAGCTACCGCCTTGCTTGGTCGTAATATTGAATGTCAGATTGAATTGATGGGATTGAGGCGGTGAAAGGATTCCTTAGATTGAAAATTTGAGGCAATTCCATGAACTGTCTTTTAACTCGATCATTTGAGAATTATAGAATTCCTAGTATGAAGTAGTGGTAGGGAAAAGCAGGGAAATTGAAAAGTGAAAGGATGGGAAGAGAGAAAGTCAAGCAACTTAGGGAAGGAAAAGACGAAGTCAAAGTCAATGTCAAAACTTGTGGTGGAAGACTTACTCGCGCTAGACACGAGTATGGTGTTCTTTCTAAACTTTCACTCTACTTTGCATAATATAAAGATGAAAAATGTAAAAGTGAAAAAGAAAGAGTAATCGTAAGTAGCAAAGAGCACGCTCCCACGTCAAAGTGTCAATTTTAAAGTGAGCGAAGCCTAAATAAAAAAATCTAAATTTATAATTCAAAATGCTCGGCTTTCACAAGAGAGTTTTCCAAGTGCGAAGCAAGCGCTTAGTGAAGCTGAGCTATGCGTTGCAATGGTGAATCAAGCAGCTAGATGTCACAAATCCTCCGCGTTATAAAGATAAAACCTTATTTTTTAAAAAAACGCTGGGAGGAAGCAGTAACATGTTTGAATATGTATAGTAGAGAGAATTGAAATATATTATATTAATTTTTATATTTTATTCCTTATAATCGAAGAGCATATTTAAGGCAGTTTTTGCTAATAACTTTCACAGTTGTTTTACTAGTAAAAGCCTGTAACATTTCTCATTTATATGTATAATACTGTGAAAGAAATGCATGAATCCAAAGCGGTAAACTTCTGTACTCTGTACTTGCATGGGTATTACTATGCTTAATATGCCAATTTTTGTGTGTAGCTACCATGTTATTACTTGTAACATTTTTATAAAATCGAATTCAATAAATTCAATATTTTATTAGTCTGGAAAAAGTGAAAGAAAAGTAGGCTGAATGAGTATACAGCTATACTTTTACAGTCATAATTTTCATCGTTGGAAATCCGAATTGCAACATTTACTGTGCTGAGAGGAGTATAATGTGAAAGCTGAGGAAAGTATGTAGCGTCAGAGATTTACATCTGAAGAGAGCATTAAATCATTTTTCATGGTACATACTTTCTATGCTTAGGAATTTCTCTATCTACAATACTTTGTTGCAATGCAAATGCGTTTAAATTATATTCAGTTTTTCTTTGACATTTCTGATAATGTGGAGCATTAAAAAAAATTCATAAAAGGATTATTTTATTGAATAAAAAAACAGATAGCCGACTTTGCATGGACTCGGATTTTTCTTAAAGCGATATTATATGAGAGCCACTTTAGACAGCGTTTTTTATTCATTTCATAAAAAAATAACCGTAACGATTCCTGTAATGTCCTGTAATATCTGGTCTATGAAGTCACGTTTATTTTATGCATGTGCAATTCCATTAGAAACTCTCCTACAGATATCTTTCCCACTTTATCCCCGCCCCCTGCCAAACCCTCCCATTTCATCTTCCCAGTTTTTCATATTCAAGATCCACGGAGATGATAACATAACATCATTTGGGGTGGAAGCAAAAAAGGAGATTTACAAACAGAAATGAAAGTACTACTACTGCTACCAAAATGATCCTTGGATGAAACAGACGCATTTATATGTACATCAACATGTTTAGCCTTCACTCACATCTTTACGAAATCCTTCGCTTCAAAATACTCTCATACTTTCCATGTCTTTACAATAGACGTTCAATTGTATTAGGGTAAAAAATCTATAAACTTCTTGCTGCCTTTACTTTGCACGTTTAGTACAAAACTGCTTGTTGGATTTCCCCCCTTTATGCGTATGCATACTTTAAAGGCTTGAATACGCTAGCTTTCTATTTGTTGACTTTTTTAAAACTAAGGGATTTACGATTTGGTTTATGTTTTGAAACAGGTCAAGTTTTACTATACTTTGCTTTGACCACCACATAGACCTGTAATTACAAGCACTTTAACCAATGTACAAACAACATGTAAACACGGAGTGTCCCAATGCATATCTTTTACCCACTTGATTAATTGTTATGACACAATTAGCAGTAATTTAATTTAAGAGAAAGCAACAAAACACTGCTACAACTCTATATGTTCTGTTGACTTGCTTTCACATGATTTTTGATCCCGGTAGAATAAGTAGGCGTATAGATATTCTGCTCCTAAATATAGGAGAAATTGAGACGGATATAGGTGTATAATTTTCCTGGAGTAAGTAATTAAACATTCATGGTTAAATGAGTGAAAACTGCAGTGCGGCAACAGTGAGAAAACATAAGACTTTCACTTCCCCTCTTGTTTGATATTTTCTCAGAATTCAAGTGCTTTGGAAGACTTAGGATTTTATGCTGGTGCTTTGCTCTCTGTACGTGTGTAAGTTTCCCTAATGTGTGAAGTCTAAACTATCTTTGTTTCATGCATTATTCTGTGTATATTACGTCGGGCTTTGCGAAAACGAAGCAAATGAAAGAAAGGTGGGACCTACGTTATATTTTGCTTTCATTCCCTTAACTTTGCTTTCACTAGCTTCACTTTCTGTCCACAGCTCCAGAATCTTTTACCCTAGTGAAATCAACAGAATTCGTGTATTTCCTCATCGCTGCGCTGTCAGTCCTCGTTTTGGGCAGTTTGTGAGAATGAATAATAAATGCTTTAAATGCCTTATGTCAGCCGTCTGAATTTCAAAATATGTTTAAAGTCTAAAATTCCTAGTTTAGCCCTTTGCGTATATTTACAGAGTTAATTTCGAGCGAAACTTCAGCAACTTTTACTTACGTTAAGAAAACAGCCAAAGAGAGTTTGTCGACTTTGTACTGTTTATGTATTACAAAATTGACAGTTGAAATAAGTACATAACAATTTTAGTTTTGGGGAGCTGGGGTGTGTTTTTTAAGCATACATTCCGGTCCAAACTTTACAGAAAAATAAATGTTTTAAGCAAACGAGCTAAACGTAATTGGGGCATGTTTGTTAATAACTATTTCTTGACGCCCCCCGCATCTTGCTGTTTATAGTATGAATGATATCCTTTTTCTTTTGATACTAGTATGCTATTTACTTCACGAATGGGCGAGTCTAGAAGTGTACGTGGGTGTTTCTTTAATTTTAATTAATATGCTTTCTTAGTCTATTTTTCTCAAATTGTGTAGATGCCTTTAAATGCAACTTGAATTGATGTTTATCTAGTTTTCATCCAATTTTGCGAATTAAATTGGAGATGTATAAATAGATATTTTGTTTTGCAGAAACAAAATTAATTCTGACATAGATTGTTGTTTAAAAGTCGGATGAGCTCGAAGTACATTTTACAAAATGGGTAGTTCTCAGACCCCAGGATTTGTAAAAGGATAGAGTTACAGATCCAGGATTTCTATTTTGAAAGTAATGACGCATTTGAATAAAGGATCGTTCGCTTTGTTTGTGATGTTAAAATTGCACTCCTGCTAGTACATTCAAGATCAGTCTGACTATTCTGTGGAGTTTTCATTTGGTGGGAGAAAGCAGAAGCAAAGAAATTTCAAAGGAAATACAAGAATAATTGTACAGCTGAAAATGCAAATAGAGCGTGGGATGCAAGGTTGTAGTGTAAATGGAGATAATCGTAATCGTGTTGAACGCCGCGGAGGTAGTGGCGTACTCAGAGATGAAGGAAGTCGTAGGACCATGAAATTTGACGACGACGAATGATAATGTGAGTGCATCTGGCACTTGAGTTAGCTTCCGCAGTAATACTCAAACGTCTTGGTGGTTTATTGGACCAAATATAATCTGGTAGCTCTTGAACTCAAAAGACAATGAAGGGATAATAAAAATTGAGGTGGACGGCTCTGGATGTACCTACTGTTTATTTTGGTTTTAGTCTTGCGTGTGACAACCTATGCCCTATATGAATGAAGTAAAATTAATTATGTAGAACTTAATATTTAAGGTTAAAATAATTAAAGTATTCTAAAGACATTCAGACTCTCCAAAGTCCCAAAGTCCGTGGGAAGTTAACTTCTTTTAGAAATGATTCATTTTCACTTGGTTTCACCTTCTGTTTGTTTATTTATCAAACAAAAGTATTTTTACAAACGGTTTCACTTTTTCTGCTAAGCGCCACAAGAAAAACGAACTGATCGACTGCCCCGTGAATGCTCAATGTCAAAATGTAAATCAAAACCAGAAGCAACGTCCCGTAGCCTATTTTACTCGCAAACTTTGAGCTCGAAAACAGCATTTACATGTCTAGGCTATGCGCATACTTCTACTGCATTTCACTTAGACAACTTTTCTCTCCTCCGTTGCTTATGAATTGTTGATTTGTTGACTCAAACGCAGCTTTCCAAGCAAAACCCACTGAAACCTATCAGGTATCTTTGTTCAGTGGGAACAAGTAACAAAACTAAAAGTTTGCTTTAGCCAGATATAGGTTTAAGTTTCACATTATTATTGGTATTGGAATTCAAATAAGAATTTCAAATTTTCAAAGTTTGTAAAACTTTTGTTTGCACACACACAGCCGACGAGAATTGAGCTCAACTATGAGGCAGTCAGAGAATGAGAGACGAACAAATACAAACACACGCACACTGACGTGCACACACACATTTATTCTTTACCACTGTATCGTTCGCATTGCAATTCCTTCAGTGGCGTCTGCAGATAAAGGTCAGTTTGCTACACCCGCGTTGTGAAATTAATTTCCGCAATTAAAAATACCTTGCAAATTTATAAATCCTAAGGTTCCAAGTACTGTCTATCAAAATTAAGTTTAAAAAGTTAAAAAATGTTTTTTTAAAAATACATTTTGCAGTTAGAAATAATTAACGTTTTTGTAAAAACGTAAATTAAAATGAAATGAAATGTTTGATTCATTAGTTTTCATTTTTGAAATGTACAAATTACACGATTTATGGAATAATGTTTGACGTAGTAAAGGGCTGTAAGCAAAAGGTAGAAACAGTCTATTTTTAAAAATTCTTGTTTTCTACTATATTACGACTGTTTAGCTCCGCCACTGCTTTCAGTGTCTCAATTTTCCATTGATATTTCTCCTGCGTTCATCGTTCTCTACAGGCCCGTTTAAATTTGCTTTCACTTTTACATTTTCCCTTTGCTTTTGCTTCAACTCTCTCGTTTGTTTGTCGGGTTCAAACGAATCGGATTTATTTCCTTCGCTACATAAAGTATATGAAGAAAAAAATGTATAAAATAGAAACCGAAACGGAGCCAAAGTCAAAGCCAAGATGAAGGCAAGCAGGAAAAGAATTTGGACGGAAGGTTGAAGTAAAGGCAGAGGAAAAGCAAAGGGAAGAGCATTGGGAAGGAAAGTAAAATAAAAACTATGTCAACAAAAGCATTTCGTCCCATTCACAATTTCATATTATTTATTTTTATTACTCTTTTGCCTCCTCAGCACACATTACTTTTTGGGCTACAAACAAACACTATGTAGTTAGCTTACTATTTTCTATACTCCTTTCACTTTCTCTCTACATTTTTAAACTCATAAAAACTTTTATGATAGCCGAAAATACAAAATCCAAAATATAACAATTTCTCTAGTTCTAGTGAAAAGTTCGACACATCCTAAAAAGAAAAATCCTAAAATTCCCATTCTATCTTTCAAAGGAAACAATAAAAATTTTGAGAAGGACGAACAACACTAAGAAAATTGGAGACAGTAAAAAAAAGTAGATGCAAAATGGACATCAAGGGGTTCATTCGGTATTCAATGGACATTTCAACGTTGTTAAGGGAATGATGAAAAATAGCCGAAGTAGTCGAAGCCATGCGTTTCTAAAATGATACTTAAAGTTGAAGTGGCCAAACATCTGGATTTCTACGCAGAACTCTATATTTTGTAACTCCAACTCATCCCACAATAGATCAATTAACAAAGATTAACAAAGTTTCCCGTTATTGTTAAGCTGCCACATGTTTTGAAAGGAAACCCGATACGAAGTTGATGATGAAATCAAAATCGACAGCTAAACCACAAAACCTTCAAAGGTCAAAGAAGGTCAAAAGCTAAACTTCTTCCATTCGCACTAACATACGAGTCAGAACTTCATCCACAAAACAACAACAACAAAAGGATCACAAACAAACTTAAGACTTGAAAGTTTGAATTCATGAGAGTTTCCGCTTAAATAATTAATTTCTGTTGACAAAAACCCGTCCAACTTTGTTTTTGAATTTGCATCTTCTTTTCCCCAAAATGTTGCTGGCACTCGGGTGAAAGGTTGGTAAAAGTTTTGGGAAGCAAGTTCAAGCTGTCGTGGGGTTGAATTTCTACAAAGCCGACAAATACATACTAAGTGACGAGATCGACTCTAACAATTAGCACTGCCATTAATCCATTAGTTTACATCCATTCATACAGATAGTCAGCTACCTATCCCATCAGCTCACTATGCCCTATCGCAGGAATTAATTGCCAATTTAATTACCATTAACATTTATGGACCAATTTAGGATTAGATTAATTACAGGGCAATACTCCTCAAATTAACGAAAAGGAAAGCAATGGGAAGGGGACAGTGAAAGCGATAGATTTAGATTTACAGTCCGACTTTCACTTATTGGAGGAAAGCTTTCTCCCAAGATTATAGCACCGGCGTCTTAAGTACCAGTATTAGAATATTCCTACATGCCTAGCTGAGGGACGTGATTCCAATCGAAATTAAATGGAATCTTCCAAATTTTGAATATGGAATTCTCACGTCTACACGTAGAAGTGAATACCCTTTACAGCACCATTTCGATCTGCTATCTGCTATCCGTACTTTCTAATTCTGATCAATATCATTCATACTGTATACAAGTCAGACTGTGCAATATGTCGGTTGGTGTGCACGCTTCGGCACAACCTTTTGACTATAAGGTTGATCTGGATTTTATTTTTGATTAAATTGTGCTGTACATTTGTTGATTTCCTTAAAACTTATCCTTTTCCCTTTGAAGATGAAAATTTAGCTTGCAAAAATTATTTTTCCGTGTTTTTCTACCTTAATTTATTATTACGTTTTGTAGCACAAACGTAGAGTGGTTGAGTGAAAGTAAATGTTTCACTACTACGATCGGTATACTGTATATAAACTACTATCCCTACTTCTTTACATCCTCAACACCTAAGTTGATAAAGGTCGTTTTTGTTGTGAGCAGGGTCTTTTTGAGTTGCGTGAAGTTGCGTTGAGTTGGAAGCAGATTGATTTTAGCCTTTGGTAATTTAATTTCGCTCGTGGTTTACAGGCTTAAATCTCATCCCAGCATCTGCCAACCCACCCTCGCCCGTCCCCATAGCTATGCATTTTAAGCCCCACTATATAGCAGGCCGTTGCTATAGTCTATAGCATCACCTCTATAGCTCAACACACTCTTTATCATCTACAGATATCGACTCTCCTCTTATTGTTCGTGCTAAGCAGGCAGAAAAAACAAGCAGCAACCCACCCTCGGTACTCGTAAACATGATTGTGAGCAACATACATAGGTACATATGTATATATATATATGTATTTCGCAGATATATAGCATATCAGCACTCGGTATAGTAAAAGCCTCGGCATATTATACGTAGGTACTTTACTGTTGTAAGTGTGCAGAGGCAGAAGGAGAAAGCGTTGAAACAATAAATCTTAATTCTTTAAGGCTCTACAAGTGCTACTATAATTATTTTGCCAGTTGGGATATACCTATACTTTGGGATGCTATATGGGTATAGAAGATACTATCTATATTTACAATGGAGCCTGGGAGTTGATCCCTTCCATTGTATTTACTGGGTGCCCTGGTCGGATTCTGGAACTGGCTTAGCGTGCCCTGCTGCTTTCGGTCCAACTTAATCTCCCTTCCTTTCTACATACAGTAACTTCAAAGTTCCCGCGAATCCACTCCTTTCCCTTTTCATTTCCTTTTGTTTTATAAGAACGGGTTGTTACACGATGCATGGTATGTTGGTTTGTTCTGGCCCTGGCCTTACCGTAAAGAGGCCATTAGTTATTTAACCCATTCGGAAATGAGAAAATATGAGTGATGTACCTATATACAAATACAAATTAACTACTTTCAAGACGGTCAAAACGAGTAAATAAAACTTTTAGAAAGGTCAAAACTAGAAATTAATATTTTGGGAAAGGTTTAAAACTTGAAATTAATACTTTGAAAAAGGTCAAAACTGGAAATTAATGTTTTGGAAAAGGTTTAAAACTTGAAATTAACACTTTCAAAGAGGGCAAAACTAGAAATTAACGCTTTGAAAAAGGTTTAAAACAAGAAATCACACTTTTCAAAAAGATGTAAAGCTGGATATTATAGTTCAGGTACAGCTTACAAAAATAGCACGAGCATTAATTTAAATCTGCTATTCAAAATCAAAGAGAAGGTATTTAAATCAAAGTACAATAGGGTCGTAGAATCATTTCCAGTTGGACCGCCTATATAAATTTTACCAATGCAATCCCAGACACAAGTTAATCAAGCAATAAAACAACTAAATTAGATTATGTGCAACCAATGATCAATGAACCTTGCCTTGACCCAACAGGCGGGGGCTGCTCCCCGTAACCCCAAAAGAAATAGTGCTACTAGTGCCACCACCACCGACACCGAAACTTGGGTACATTTTTGTACGTTTTTCTCAAATAATTAATGTCCTACAAAGGAAAACCAGCTCCAACATTTAAAAATCGAAAGTCTTTATGGTGCTTGCCATATGTGCAGTGCACTTCCCGTAATTACTTTTGCAATCTTTCCAAATCTGCACTGCACCACACATGAATGATATTAACGATAAGTACCCCCAGGATTTTATTTCCAGCTACAATTTTCTATCGGCGGCTTCTGTCTGTACTCTACAGTAGTTGCTATTTATTTCTATTTGGAATGTGAAATAATATATATGTCAGCCTCAGAGAAGCAATGTGCCATCGTCAATGTGTGTTTTTGACTCGGCTTTGGAAATTTTCAAGTTGGAATTTAACAAAATACCGGAGATAGGAAGGAGGAAAAAATTTGGGAAGAAGAAATATTGGAAATTACAAAAGAGTAAAATCCCGGAAATTCCGGAAGGGGAAATCGTTAAGAAGAAATAAAAAAAAAACTTAACGGTCTTTGGGTTCTTAGTCTCCACATTTATTTCTACTGAATCTCTAACCTCCTTTCCTCTGAACTGTGGGACCGACATTAATCCCAATGAATGTAATACACTCATTGTACTGAGTCTGTGGTAGTACAGAGGCTGTAGATGTACTCTGTACAGCACTTTAAATAATTATTATATGTACCTTCCTACGGCTCCTAAAGATCACATATTGTTTTCCAAAAGCTATAAAATAGATTCATGACTAATATTTTACTTTTGTAACACAATTTCCTCATGAAACTACCATCAAACATCTCATTGAGGGGAATGCATAGCATGGAAGGAACAAAGCAAAATATCGATTTAAAAGATACAAGTACATGAAAACATAGACTTGCAAATATGATTTTAAAAATTGTATGTATATATTTTGCAGAAATGCACCTTTAACCTTTGCAAAATACTGCTTTCAATCATTCGTACAGTCTCAGACAGTGTACTGTATAAATAAGTGATAGCGTCGTATTTTCCATGTAAATATTTCTACATCAATGGATGCATTATGTTATTAGCAAGTAGTAGAGCGGTTCGTTGGTTTTCCTTTTGGTTTCCGTTTATCTGTAGTAGGTATGCATTTAGTATTTGTATATACGAACAATTTGAATATTTGCCTCTATTTCCTCTCCATTTCTTGTGGATTGAAGATAAAGTGAGGACAAGACAAAGGACAGAGCTGAAGACAGGGACAGCCAAGGTCGTTGCCGTTGCAACAACAAAAAAATAGAAAATAGAAAGAAAAAAATAAAATATAGAAAAGGGAAAGAAAAAGAAAGAATTTGGGACACAGATTGAATTTGTGAAATTGTATTCTGTTTGAGGAGAAGGAAATGCTATCAAAGCTAGGACTAGGACGAGCCCAATTCCATTTGCTTCTCTGTTTATAGGTATAGTGAATGTGTGCTATATCCGTATAGCCTGTCTGTATACATAATACACAGTTATCCATATAAACTGATGTACTGTACAATATCCCGTACATTGTTTTGTTGCGTCAACAAAAATAATGGGACTGCCGGTCTCATTTATTTTCTTGCATGAAACACTCTTTCACAACAGCAACGCCAGTGCTATTCACTCTTTTTTAATCCTGTCTTTCCCTCCCCCTATATCCACATGTACCCTCAATGCATGAATATAAATAGAGCCTTACAGCTGAGCATAAAGCAGAGGGCCTGTCCATTATTACGTGGAAGGAAAACTTGTGCTGGAAAGGTGACTAACAGTTAGTTTTAGATTTTAGAAATGGACAGGTAAACGTTTTTGTCATTTTTGACTGTGGAAAAAAGTTAGATGTTTTCATCTTTAGAAACCTATGGATCCTGTCTATTTTTTCTAAGGGTGGGCATTGAGTTTTGGTCATACTTTTTGACCATGAAAATATCGATTTTTGGGCTTTCTGTATATCTTTAAATACAAAGTGTTGAAAGCATAGATAAGCATCGAGGATTTTACTTTGTAAAGCATACGCATCCGGTTGGGCACTCTTAAAGACGTAGTTATAGCTCTTTGAATTTTTCAAAAACACAGATATCAGGTTTTGAACATTTTGAAAGCAAGGTTTGCCAGTGTTGCACATTTTTAAAACAAATATATCAAGTTTTGCACATTTTGAAAACAAGTGTATCAGGTTTTGCACATTTTGAAAACAAGTATACCAAGCTTTGCACAGCTTGAAAAGCTGCAATTCATGTTTTGCCCTTTTCAAAAAAGTAGACAGTCAGTTTGACCCTTTCTAAAATCCAAATTCTAACCTCTCCTGCGTTTTACACAGTAGAAGTGTTGCTGTTTGAATCAATTAATTTTTAACAGCATTTTGAAATCCGCGCCATTGTATTCAGTCACTATTTAAAAGAATTCGCTGAAACTAAAAACAGGTTTCATCACAATCCTATAATTCAATTCTTAGCAAGGTAATATCTGTGTGGCCCCTAATGCTAATGTGCTGCTCCATATTATGCTCATCTTTATCTTTATCTGTGTTTGCAAACATGTGGAAAAAGTATATGGTCTGCCTCCATTTTAAATGAAAATGAAAATTGTCTATTGTCTCCAGTTTACACTCACTACACAGCCTCCCAAAAAAGCACTGGGCTAAAAAAAAATTTCATTGGATACAGAAAATGTGTGAAGAAAAAATGAAAGAAAATTAAATTTTGTATCACGTAGTATGTGCATAAGTGTATATTTGCAACCGTACCTATCTAAAGAAAGACAACATTGTTGTGTAAGATGTGGGAAATTCGATGCTTTCCGCATTGTTTCATAGAGTGTGAGAATAGTAGGAGAGAAAGAAGGCGCGAGTTGGTTCCACTGCTGTACGCATGAATAATAATTACACTCGCTTTGGCAACATAAATTCCTATATTTATTTATAATGTGTCATTTCATATACTAGAGGGTATAGACGTACATAGTTTTGCAGTTTCGTATCACTGTATAGCTTCCCACTGCACAGTAATTAGATTTTCCTATATAGCATTACAGCGTTAGTCCAAATCGTATTAATTGTACGTTATTATTTACGATTACTAGTGTTTTCTTTTTGCTTAGTGGCTCTACTGCCAACAGGGGAATCGTTCTAGCTCAAAATTATTGTGATTGCTTTCTTTTCAAAATAGTCGTTCTTGCTCAGTAGGATTATTTTTGGAAAAGAAGCAAAAGGCTGGGCTTTACACCAAAATTGGCGTAGAGTTTTTTCGTATTTGTAAAAAGTTTTTAGTTCAGCATGTTTTAAAAAGCGTAAATCGTCTTTTTGCATGACTTAAGAAAGTGTTAATAGTGTTTTTGGAGAAATTTTAAAAAGTTTAAATCGTGTTTTTGTATGTTTTAAAAAGCATAAATCGTATTTCTATATATTTTGAAAAAGTATAAATCACCTTTAAGCATGTTTTGAGAAAGTATAAATCGCCTTTAAACATGTTTTGAAAAAGTATAAATCGCCTTTAAACATGTTTTGAAAAGTATAAATCGCCTTTAAGCATGTTTTGAAAAAGTATAAATCGCTTCTAAGCAGGTTTTGAAAAGGTACAAATCGTTTTTAAGCATGTTTTGAACTGCATGTTGAGTATTTACATCTTTTGAAAAAAGTAGGTTGAGTTTCTACAGTATTTTAATTAGTACGCATTCAATTACCAGGCTAAATTGTTAAGAGCATTTGGAAAATATTGTGAATTGTTGTCTTTTTGAGACTTTATAGATACGAGTGATTTTGCATCTTACCTTTAGGGTTGCGAGCCCCATGCTTTGAAGTAGTAAAACAAACGCCATTTTGAATTTTCACAATCTATGTATATGTATACTTTGTAAACGTACCTGCCTATACATAATCACACTTGACGTGTGCGTGCATTTTGAAAGATTTACGGGCAATTTTTATGCGTCTTGTTAGTTCAGAATCTACCGCCTCCTTTCACTTTCTCCCAGTTTTTTTAAGATATGTCGTTGGTGTTGGCTTTTCCTTACGCTTCCTCTTGTAGACATTGTATGTATAGTTTGTCCGTAATTAGAATGACAACACACCGGCTCGATAACGTCCGCAGGAACAGAAAAGCACACAATCCAGCTTCGAACTAACACTTTCTTGATTCATGTGCTTGTTTACAGACTTATTAGAGTGAGAAACTCAAACAAAATCCCATTTTCCCATTAAGCTCAATGTAATTTTTTCCAGTGAATTTCCATTGGGATTTTTCCCCACTAGAATGGAAATCAATCTATCATGGCCAATGTTAATTTGCAATAACTCATACATTCATGAGTGACAGGGAGGACGTGCTCCTGAATCACTAATTTTCTCAAATGTGACAATATCAGAAAATTACAAAATTGTTTTACACAATATATCACCCACCACCGTGCACCTTCATTTTCACTTTCATTTTATTTAGCGTCGTGAAGAAATTGCGTGAAGGCTGGGAAATTGTGCCAAAGACACACGCGTTTCTCAATGGTTGCAGGTAATATGGCCAAATATAATGTAATAGGTTGTGGAACTAACTACAACGTTATAGCTTAACCTTTTCAAAACGGTAATGTACTTGTTTTTGGCCATTTTTAAAACGGTAATATCTAAATTTTTAACCTTTTGAATGTGGTACTTATTTTAAACAGTTTTGAAAATGTGTTATTTACTAGTTTTGACAGTTTTGGAAAAGCAAATTTATAGAATTACACACTTTTGTAAAGCATTCTTTCCATAGTTCCCCAGTGCCGAATAGGTTAAGAGTACAAAAGCTGAATTTAATATTTCTAAAATGTACAACACAATAAACTAAACTAACAGTTAGGTGTATTTAAAGGTGATAATATTGATTTTGGTAATTTAAAAGTGTACAAAAAAATAAACTAGACGTTTTAGAATGTGTAAATAGTGATTTTAATATTTTAAAAAGTTAAAAAACAATCAAATACCATTTTTCGAAATTCAAATAATTATTTCAACATTCTAAGAAGGTGTTAAACTATAAGTTCGCCTTTTTTTGAAAGGCCAAACATTGAGGATAACATTGTGAATAGAGACAAACATGGCATTTCCACCTTTCAAAAAGACCTACATACATATGCTATAATAGCATCTTAGAAGTTATGTATACGTATAGTAGGTTATATAAATATATGTAAACTTGACCTAGAGCGATAATTCTATGGGTAAACTATTTGATATACTATATAGGTTACATCTATAGCCATGCCTAGTGTTATTTCTGCAGAATTGAATTGAAATTTGCATGTAATTTTGAAAAGCTTACAAGATTGGCTTCCCTTGGTTTGGTTTAGTTTGGTTTGGAGTATTAATTAGAAATTGGCCATTTACTTTTAGTTGAAGGGTCTCCATTCATCATCTTTACAGAGACACACCACTGTATAGATCTGCCTAGCCAGCCCTTCACTACTTCTGCTATATAGCTGACAGCGGAAAACCTTTCTCCCTTCCAGGCTGTAGGTTTTTGGGAAGAGATCTCATCTTTTCAACTTGGGATCAGGTTCGATCCTGTTTAACACGATTTGATGGATTGTCTGTCATGCTTTAACACTTTCCAAAAGCAAACATAAAGTCTCACATTTATAAGCAATCATACATTACCTCATACTTATATCGAACAACCTACTTTCACTTTCCTATAGACTACATTAATGGTTCTCTTACTCACTAATATAGCCAGAAAATATAGGAGCCCTTTAGAAACTACTTTGCGACATTGTGCTTGGTTTCAAAATGCATAGTTTTTATAGTTAACATTCTTTAGAAATACAAAGTTGTTCTTTTTATTTTGCTGTTATGCAATTTTAGAATGTAAACAGTTCCATCAAGTGCCATTTTTAATACCGCTGTAAAAAGAAAGTGTCAATAAAAGTGTAAATATGGGATTTATTTTGAACTTGAAAACATCTTACTCTTAGCAGGCAGTTGTGCATTGTGGGTAATATTTGGATTGCCCCTTCCAGGGTTTGAATAGACTGCATACACTTTACACTGTACATGTGACACCTACAAAGTCCCATTTGGCACCCTGCCATATTATTAAAAGAAATTTATATGCAAGCACCACCACATTACTAGCTATGCCTATAGCTATAGGATGCATCTATCATTGCTATATAGATATACCCATAGATGTGGTGTAGTGGAGGGGCTGGGGAGGTGCTCTTTCTCGCTGTCGTTGCCGTCGCTCGTGCATAAACATTCAATGTACTGTCCTCACTTCAAATTCAAACCCAAATTCAAAGCAAATTCAAAGCTCTCACCATTCCACCCAAATATTCGAATAACCGAATCACCGAATTTATTCAAGGATTCTAACCAACATTTCAAGTAGTAGTAGTTATGAGTGCAGTTGATATATGAGTATATTTTGTGGGTGTACTGGGATACCTGGGTATATATTTAGTGGATATATAGTGGATATATAGAATAGAAATTGATTCTCTTTCCTTTACCCTTCCAAATCTACAGACGTGAACAATTGCAGTTTCCACCGCTCTCCACTTTCTAGTGCAGTAGTTCCATACCGTAAGTCTACGATGAGCCACCGATCGTCTTTATAAAAGTAGTTAACAAGGAAAATGCAATTCGTAATTTTCTATCAGTTTTTACAGCAGACATGTATAACCTGTAGTAAATTAAATATTTTCAAAAAATTGCAATTCTCCATCTACATGTTTTTGAAATTTTAAAAATATTTCATTCACATGGTTTCAAAAGACAGCAAAATATTTTGTTTGTTTTGTTCTACTTTTTCATGTGCTTACATCGACTGTGAATGGTATCATTTGTGCATTGCCTGTTAATAAAATTAATAGAACGCAGACGGTATAAACAGTTGTGCAAATCGTAGGAGATTTACGGTATATTTCGTACTCTGTGCCCTAGATTGTATGCAAAGATTTATCTTGTCGGATTTTTGCTGTTAGTACTAGGATTTTGAATTTTGAATTATTTATTTTGCATTTGTACTGCTGCTAGACGACAGATTGTGAACAGGCGACGTTTATCTCTTTATAATCCCCAGTTCCTTATTTCACCTTGCGACGATGTAAATAATTCTATTAATGATACAGGTTGCGCTGTTTATATGATCTTTTGTAGAGCATTGAAGCCTCATGCTAGTCGTAAGTAACGATTGCGACAGGGCAGGAAGGTCAAAGTAGTCAAATACATAAAGTAAACGAAATTGTACACAATCAGTGCACAAAAGTGCAAGAAAAGAGATATCTTAGGCGGTAAAAGCAGAGGTGAAAGTAAAAGTAAAATTTTTAGGCACAATTTAAAATAACAGGCACAAGAATTCCTTGCAGTGCAGTGTTTGAAATTATTTTAAGACAAGCCTGTCCATTATTTTCATTACAAAAATATAAATATAGCTCCAAATGGTTGAACAGATGTTAATCCTATTGTAATCTGTAATCTTTATTCAGTGAGGTAAAACTAGAGCAGCAGATTTCAAGTATCATAAATGGAAATGAAAGTGAGTTTGAAAATACATTGCAACTTTATTGCTTGTATTAAATATTTCGATGCTATAGGCAGCCATATATGTGTAAAATTACAGTGAAAGTTTTCGTATTTATTCTGTACAGTTTTGCAGCTGACGCTATACAAATAGGCCCAGCTTTTTTAATTACATAGCGCACTTAATGCAGCTCGATAAGGACAATTGCTTCCAGCCGTTCCTGCCTCAATTGTCCCAAAGCAGCAGCAGCAGCAGATTATATTTATTTTTGCAAGTAGTTAGCCGGCAAAGAAATAGAAAATTGCAGGGAAGTGCCAAAAAATTCGGGGAAATAGGTCCATGGCCGATGCAATCCTATGCACAGTGGTGTAATTACAATGGAAATTAAATGCATTTGTTTCATATTCATTCCCATTTTCATTTTCAAAAGTTTTCCCAAGAAATCATCCAAACTCACCATTATGTGGACCAGCCCATTTTTATACAGTTAAGTACACTAACAATAAGCACCACCCGTCCATGTACAATATATTTATCAACTATAACACCCGACCTACATTTAAATCTAATATGCTGAATAAAAAGCGTAATTAATAGAATAGTCAGTAGACTGTTATTAAGCCATTAGTTGACTACCGTATCCTCGCAAATAGAGCCCCTGGGGCTCTATTCAAAAATTGTTGCCGTTGACTGGGGCTCTATTAAAGAGTGGGGCTCTATTTGAGAGTGGGGCTGTATTCAAAACTTCCCGCATTGCTTGCCGTATAACATAGTGCATTTCTAATACAGCCCCATGGGGCTGTATTAGAATTCCCTATGTTAAACAACCCCATGGGGCTCTATTAGAGAGTGGGGCTCTATTTTAAATTTTCCTTCGTAGCATGGGGCTGTATTAGAGAGTGGGGCTCTATTTGAGAGTGGGGCTCTATTTGCGAGGATACGGTATATGTATTGCTTAATCCTGTTAACAGAAAACATGCATAAAATATACGGAGAAAGAACACATAAGTTAAATAGAAAAGAACATGCGAGTATTTTATTTTTTAAAGGATTGGTTTCCGAGGAAGTTATTAAAACTTTGAAAACATTCGTTTTTGTACTACAGTCAATATGATTGGCTGAGTAGAAAAAGACAGAGTGGGTTGCGAAGCGTATGACAATTGCGATTAGGCTTGTGATTAGCATTCCCCCACATCTCTTTATCTAAAGCAACGCCACGTCCAGTTGGTAGGCACTCCAGGGAATTCTTTTCCCTTCTGATTTCTCAAATTTAAACAGAGCCAATGTGCCAGCCAGTTCCAGGACAAAAGAGAAGCAGAACTACAAGGAGAAAGCAGCAGTCTACTTTAAAGGAGGAAGTTGGAGTCAAAAAACCAGAACATCTTTCCCTTTTCCAGTCCCAAAGTGTAATCCCACGCTCCAGCTTATTTACAATCTACTACGAACTAAAGAGAAACAAGCCTGGCTCATGTTTTCGTTCCGCTTTCTCTTGTTCTGTGTTCTCTTTTGTTTCTTCGTTTTAAAACTTGCTACCGTGAACCTTCAATTGGTCAAATTTTCAGATTTTAAACACTTTTAAATGCTTGCCGTACGAGTGTTTACATTTCCAGCTGCACTAGTTGGCTAGTACGAATACTGATTTAAAGCAATTTTTTGAAAGACTTCAGGATAAAATTGGCCATTTGTTTTTATTAATGCCTACAATATAATTATTATTATATTTGACATTTTATCATTTCAATACACGTTTTTACATACATTTACTATAAGGTTGTTCAAAACATGTGTTACATTATTCTATGTGTAAAACATGCTTAAACTGTACGAGATTTGTTTAACCTACATTTGCGTATTTGCAAATGTTTGACTTGCATTGGCTTATACAGTTCGTAGGCAACTAACCGGAGATTTACAGATGCCTATTGAGTATACGCTGAGTGGATATTTTATTGTTTTATATCCTGCTACATGTACTAAGTAGCAGAGTACGGGATAGAAAAGTATTTTTTTTGTTCTCTCGCTGTTTAAATTCTTGTAATTTCCCCCCATGTGGCCATTTGCTATTCAGCATGCCAATGGAATGGTGATTGCAATCGTAACGAACGTAATCGTAATCTTAATCGTAATTTCAAATCGCAAAACAGAAACACAAAATAACAAATAGGATGCAACCATGAAATACCACAGACTGGAATTTCATTTCCCATTCTTGTTGCACTACTTTCACTCTCATTTCTTTGAAGTAGGCACTACTAAGTTCCCTTGCCGTACCTCCTAGAGGAGTTTAAAATGCAAAATAGTTTATCTATGGTTGTACAAGTACTGATGGTTGGAACGTGCTGGATATACAGTATTAAGGAAGGTTAATCAGCATTTTTACTCCTTAAACAACTAAGTAGGCTACGAATTGGCGGTGTATTTTGACTTCAAGCCGTACAATACACCTTTTGAATGTATTTGCAAGTTCGCAGGTTAGATTCTGGAGTATTTTTGAAGTAAGACAAAATGTCGTTTTGCATATTTTACGTGCGAAATAAGCAGTGCCAACATTTAGCAACTGAGTAGAACCCAGGTCCGTTTTAATAAGCCACATAATATTCGCGGTAGACTTTTTTTTGAATAGAATTATTTAAGTATAGTGACTTGAAAATAATGCCAATTGTAAATTTAGTAATCTTAAAACGTGACTACTGCACCTTCTCCCTTTTTCAAACAACGATTACGTAAAGTTTCTAATTTGGAATTTTTAGGAAATACTGGTAACGGCTTTCATGGTTCAAAAACTGACCCTGAGGTATTCATCAACTTCCTCAAAAGGCGTAAATAGTACTTTTTCTTGTTAAAGAAATATGCACCTAGAACATTTTGCATTCAACATTTGAAATGACATACTTTCCTTCTGGAGTGTTCTCTGATGTCACCACAAGCTGAGGACTGTAGTCTGTACAATCCTCACGTTAACAGGGGAAACTGCCGACGCGGATGTTCCAACTATGCAGTCAATAATTTTAAATGCTGTACTACGCAGTTCTAAACTGCCTTTCTCTGCTTTCCCTGCATTCTTTCCTTTCATCGTTCTCTCTCTCAAATATTTTCTTGCATTTCTGAGGGAAGGAAAGAAGGCGTTTAAAATCCCATTCCTTTCCCCATTTCCCCAGCTCTTCAAAGATTATCAACCAAGGATATTAATTTCACTCTGGAAACCCACATTGAGTGCTCCCACCAAATGCAATCCCTAACAAATGCAAAGAAATAAACAAACAAAGGAAGGCCTGCGCACTCCCATCATTAAATTACCCATTCCTTTAGCCTAAAATACAAATCCAAAACACAAAACAAAACACATAACAGGGCCGTAAAGTAGTACGGCGGGGAGAAGGGAAAGCAGATGAAAGTTTTACCTACTTTATATCTGCACTGTCTTTCATGTAGATGTGCTTTCCATTTGGTAGGCCAAGCACTAAAAGCGAATGTCCCTATAAAAGGTCACATGAAAAAACAACAACTACTATAATACTCGTACGTACAGCTTCTATCAGTCCCAAAGCTAGAGCTGTACACTCAGGCGGCAGTGGCAGAGTAGAGAATGAAAATGAAAATTTGTGTGAGGAGAGAAAGTACGCGGAATACAAAATGCCAATTGCCTAATTTAAAATAAAAGTATCAATTTACAAAATGGATATAAGGAGAGAGCGCGGAAAATTTAAATCCCTATAAGTGCTTTACGTGCAACTATTGTTAAATGTGCTACACGGGAACGTTTGGGAAGTTCAAGTTCGTTTTCTGGGCGTGGAATTGGTTTTTCCAAAACAGAAATGACGGAATTTTAGAAGCAATTATTAAATACATATTTTGAAGTGTTTTGTTAATTTAATTAAAGTTTTATCTTGGAGTGTAGCTTCGCAAAAAATATTGGAGTAATTAAAAAACTATTTTTATGAAAATATATTCATATTTTAAAGAATTGTAGAAGTTTTTGAAAGCGTTTCTTGAAAACATCCTTTTAATAAATAAATTCAATTGCACATCTACTGCTTAGGTTTGCATCAACTATACAAAATTCTGGCTTTGAAAGCAGTTCTATGGTACCGAATTTGCATCCTAAATTGAACCTGTGAAAATAAATAGGGCGCTTCCCAGAAACAACGCTCATAAAACAATTTAAGAAAAAACAATGGAAGCCAAAGCTAGTCCTCGGGCTGTATCATTTCATATCCTTTATGTTCCTTCTGTCATGGCTTATGTACACTTGTTTATCGTTCCTTTGTACAAGGACGACCCACTTGAATGTAGCAGATAAAAGCTCTCCTTTTTTATTTAAATACGTCCGCAAGTTTATTTATATATAAAATATTTCAGGTCGTTCTAATTTCCTAATACCTAAGCTCCCTTTGTCGTACAAATAACGAAATTCCGTATTTTCACTAACTACGTTGGTATACCCTCCGGGCAAAAGTTAGAAAGTAAAAAGGTTTGCAGGATTTTGTAAAATTAGTTTAGGGGTAAATAACCTTTTTTTGGAAAAGCTTGTTGGTAGAAAACGTGCAAGTGTGTCACAAAATTGCAAAATCCAACTGTAGGCTAGACCAATTGATAGATACATTCTTTTGCACTTTCTCTACTTTTTGTCGATTTCTGTTTTTACAGATCCTCTAGCGTCACTGTCATCGCCATCCTGAGACGTCAACGCACCCGTCAACCAACGGAACGAAAAGAAAAAGGAAAAGGACAGACGAGCAGAAGACAAGAAAGGACGAGAGGAAGGAATTTCTCTTACTACAGGAATATTTTTCTATTTTTATTTCGTCCATGTCCATTGCTCTCTTTCCATTTCAATTTCTATTTTCGTATTTCTGCTTCGTGCTCCTCCAACAATATCCCAAACATTTCTACTTTTAGACTTTCTCTCATTTTCTGTCCCCACTTTCTCCGGGTTATTTCTCGGTCTCGTATGCTAAGGATAAAATCTTCTTGAAGTCTTGAGGAAACGTACATATATTGACAATATGGTTGCTTACTGCATTGTCTTTGTTCCTCAAGGAGAACTAAAAATATATTATAAGGGATTGTAAACATTAAAGCAACGGAATTCACACATGTTTGTTTAGACAATTTGCACAGTGTTGAATACATGCAAATATGTTTAGAAAATTCTGAGTCCGTGCAACCAAGATAACGTTTATCACTTTAGAAATACCTAAATAGTGGAATTGGTGCCTTATTAACAGTTTTTAATTTGCATTTGTTTGCAAAAGTGTCCTTACAACAGTTTGTACACCTATTTAAAATCATGCGATATGAAACCTTATGGAAATAAATAAGTATGCCTCGTTTATTATTTTTAACAGTTGGGTAATAATGACGTAAGAATGCCTCCTGCGAAAGTAGTTGTTTTTTGATTGTGCAGATTATTAGAATTCTCTGCAGAAACCAGGAACTACATCGTCATGAAGAATATTTCTGCACAAGCTTTCCAGTAACGTTCCCCTTTAGTTGGGTTTGACTTTCAAACTAAATTAATTGCGCTTTCTCTTTGTGGACGTTTTGTCAAGATGCCGCAGGTCATTTCATTTATTATACCTCAAACATAGGAATGTCCTATACACACGACAATACTAATATCCATACTTTTGCCAACACATGCTCTGAAAATCACAGGGCATCATTTATAACGGCAAGCAGACACATTTCCCAGAGCTCCCGTCCGCAACTTTCTTTACTTTCACTAGTGATCAAGGAAACAGATCTTTCTGGGTCCCACGGATATTAAACTCATTTTTGTGGTATAAATTATATAGTACCATGGCAATGGCCATAAACAATAAATCAAAATTTTGTTTTTAAAAATAGATTGTTTTAAACTCTAAAAAGTGAGGGCATCCATCGTATTATTTTTTGTCACATCTGAAAGCTCAGTCGATGGTCCCAACGTTTTGTCGATTTAATTCTGTCCACTTAACATGCAGTGTATCGATCGAACATATGTTCCCATTATAAACGTTTCAATGACTTGATGTCGGGTTATTATTTCTCTAGTGCATGTCATTGCGAGGGGATCATAAATCAAAATAATAACAATAAAGCTGACACTGATTGTGAGACTCTGTAGTATGCACATACGGTAAGTACGGTAAGATGCTGAAGGTGCAAAAAGTATTATCTGCCCAATATGGATAGGGACTAAATGTATTGAATAGTCATGCAAATGTTTTTACAATTCTGGTTTCTGTGCAAATTATCTATTTTAAAGTGCGTTTAAATTGAAGCATTGGTGCTCACACACAATCGTAGACGTTCTTTCCTTACATTTCTTCCCTTTTATTTTTTTAACGTTGTTGTTTTTTTTCTGCTGTTGGTGTTTAAGGGAAAATAAGTGTGCAAAGATAAAACTCATTTAGAAATGAACACGAAATAAGTAAAAAGAAAAAAACGAAATTGAAAGGAACATGAAAGCATGTAAACGTGAAAACAAGGTTTTCTTCCGTCTCCATTCCATCGCGTGTCATTTGAAAATGGCAAAAAGAAAATGGCAATGCAATGCCAAACGTGTTTCCTTTTCGCTCTGCACAGTCTACCTCCTTATTACTTTTAAACAACGGGCTGTCCATAAATTATGTTCCAATCGAGTTATCAAACTAATGTTTGTAAACCTGAAAGAAAGTAGGTTTTACAAAACTTAAAAGCGCATACTTAATTTATAAGCGTCTCCTAAGCATTAGTTCTTTGTATTTATACTGTGCTGAAGGGTAGTCTTAGTTTTAGTTTTAGTTTTAGATCTGTTGGCGTTAATGCCGTCGTTGGACGGAGCATAGCGTGAGGCACTTTCTCGTACGTATTTAGCCTGCCTAACTTGAGTGCAGTGCCCGTATAGAGTGTAAAAATGGTGGTGTAGTATCGCGTAGACGCTCCTTATTTATTTTGAATGAAAGAGGAAAATGAGAGGAACACGCCTCCTTCCATGCTTTCTCCTACTTTCACTTACACCGTCCGCTTCTCCTTCCACTTCCTTATTACTTTTACTTTTCACCCGCTCTCCTTCCCGTCTCCCATTCACTCAGCTTCCACTTTCCTCGACAGACACACAAATCTACCCCAAACACGTTCCTTACATACACATTATGCAGGTAGGCCTTCTTCTTTACACTGTCTACATTTGCCCCTTATTCTATCTTACGACCATATCAATGTCTGTATAGCTATAGGGCTTTGCAATTTCTCGAAAGAGCACAAGAAGTACGCCTTAATAAATGTGAAACACATACATATAATTAATTATGGGGCAGGGTAATAAGGTCGGGATATAGGGACCCGCGTGGGGCTTCTACTTGCAGCCCTCCTTAACTACGTATTTGTGGGAGGTATATTAATATCCCAAGATCCTTTTTAACCATTGCACGCATTCCCAATTTCCAACCCACTCCTTTCTCCTTTAATGTAAATAATATATACCCTTAATTGCTATATAGCTTTCACTATAGCTATTGTTCAATGTTCATGCTATGCCGTATGAACATACGAAATGCTAACTGGTTTAGGCAACTGAAAAATTGAGACGTTTTCAATTTGCTTACTGGGCCAGAGTTACTGTTCACTGTGTCGCGGGTACATGCAAAATGGAATATATACCTATCTGTTGGAAGGTTTACCCGGTACAAATGCGGGATGCTCCTTTTTTCCATTTGCGTTTGGGTTTAGGAGCTCAAAAAACATTTAAAAAAGCATTTGGAAATTGCATTCAAAAAAACAGAAAGAAAACTAGCGAATCAAGAAAGTAGGGTTTTGCTTTCACTTGTCTTTCACCCTTGTTTTCCTTTTCCTTGAAAATATTTTTGAAACTTAAAACGTGAAACGAAATACTGCACTTTAGTTTTTATCTATTTTGTCAAACATATCTGACTAAACCCTTTTTTGTACATAGTGCGCTGTGTCAGAGAAAGTTGGAAAATGTCTCTCGGAATTGGTTGGATAGAACTAGTTGATATGTGATATGAACGAGTAATAATTTTTTATTGAGAACTACACGGGATTTTATATGCTATGGGATATGATTTACAAATGACAAATGTCATGCTAGCAGCTCCTTTATTTTGATTGAATCGCCATATTTTATGAATTGTGGAGGGCATTTTATTCTAAGGATTAGCTACATATACAGTAAGGTATACAGAAAACTATTTTAACAACTAACTGTAAGCTATATATTGATGCATTTGTATATGCACGTATGAGATATTTCTATACGGTTACATAAATATTTATTATTCAGGCCCAAATGGAAATAAGTTGAGACAGTTTTGACAGATTGAACTGAAAGCAATCCGCTTTGACTCTCAAGTCTGACGTTCAAGTTGACGTTTGACATTTCCTATCATTAATACAGTACTCTATATGGAGAGGGAAGTGTCTCAAACTTTACCAGCCTATGCCTATTATACCATAAAAAATAGAAAGCAACATACCGGTAATTCCCAGCCAGAAGAAAGCGGTTAGAAGTCCCATGACAAAGCATTCGCCCATTTTTGTATATTTTTTTTATTAATATTTTTGAATTAATTCAAGTCTTGTTAGCTTTATGCTGGGTTTTCCCGAGGTTCCTTGCAAATTTTATTTTTTTACTTTATTTAATATTTTGAAGAAACTTTCACTTAAGGTGTTTCAATCATCACGGAATTCTTGACTTTCTCCGACCGCCTTGAAGGTTTCTGAAAGATACAACCAAAACTTAGTTAGTATTGCATTTAAAATTGCTATATTTCTACATATTTTTAAGTAGTAAGTATACATATTTGAAAGCAGATATACATATTTAACATGTACGTAGCTCTGGGATCAGTAATTGTAATTGTCTACCCCACTGAGGGACTCAGAATTAAGTGTCGTCGTAATTATTTTATGGTCCACATTATAACGGGGAAACTCTTGGGGTTGAAACGGTATGTGTGGTGAAACACACTATAGGTATACAAACATATCGCTGGTTAAGATTTAGAAGGTCGCGTATCCATAGAATCTTAAAACAGAGCCCTTTTCTTAGCAATAATTTCATAATTTTTATAACACGTAGATACAAAGAGCAATTCGTACGTTTCTGAAAAATCCCTACTTGTGTTTTTTCATATTTTAAAAAATGAATTTTGAGGTTTTACTAGCTTTGGAAAATGGTAAATCGTGGTTTTGTATATTTTACGATGTTTCATCTTTCAAAAAATGCAAATTGCGATCATGCTTGGTTTGAAGAAGTTTAAATTGATATTTCCCCTGTTTTAAACAAATTAAAAAAAGGTTTCACACAATACTTAAAAGCTATTTTTATTAACAAAATGTGCAGCAAAATGGGAAAAAATTATAATTTGTTTAAAATTACTTGGATAGGCGTCATTTTGTATCGATATACTTAAGCAGCGATATACTAATGTATAGACAGTCATACTGTGTAGGTACCTGTCTATTTCTACATAGAGACATTAGCCATTCGGGTATCCCATTCGGTATATTTGGTTGTGAGGATCACCGGAGGAAGGTACAGCGATAATTTATTTTACAAAACCCATCAACAGTGCACAATGGTACAGACTAGTCGTCGAATATAAGTGGGACTTTGCATAAATTACGTTAGATACTATTTTTAAAATTATAGAAGTTCTATTTTAAGAAACCGACTAACCTACAACCCCTTCGTTTTCAAAAGCTGTATTCATGATAATTTCTTGAAGAGACTTAATCTATGACTGACCCCTAACTAGCAGAGTGTAAGTTCACCATTGAATTGAGCTTTTAATGACGTTTGCATTAGACTTCGATCTGGTCTCTGCTCTCTCCGTATGCATGCATACATAAAGCCCCCCTAATAAGCGTAAACGTAACGACTGGATAATTTCTTTATTTCCTTCGTCGTTTGCGTTTCACTGGTTTGCCTGTCGCTTGGCTGTTCCTATTTTAATTACCCACGTCATCACTTTCCAAATCCCATAGTCTACCAATCCAACAAAACTACCCACTCACCATCATCACTGTAATTAGCCGCACTCACTTTCTACATAGCAGAGACACCGCATAGAGTGCTATGTATCGCCACCACAAATAGCCTATATTTACCGTATACGCATTTATACCAACATAGCAGTGGCATTGCCAACGCAGAAGTAATTGTGCAATGGAGTCAAATTAAAATATTCCAATAGAAAAATTATATTCATTAAAAATTTTAATGGACACGAAATGGTGGGGTGACGGAGCTTTGCGGGGAATTTCTGATAAGACCGCATGCAATCCATGGAGTGAAAGTTGTACTTATTTTATTAGTTATGTCTTTCTACACTTTCCACTCGCCAACCACGCACTCCATAAAATTAAAAACCCCGATTTTCAGGACTAGATTTGTTTTAGGATGATCTCAGCACAAACTCAAAGCTTAGAAACTTGCCACAGCCGAATTTATGTAGTTTGAAACAAAAAATCATATTTTTAATACACATTATGCCGGTGCAAAATGGGATATTTGCATTTTACTTTGTGCAATAAATTCTTAAAATCACTTGCCTTGTTGGCCTTATAAAATGGACTAACTTAGGTAAAGTAATTGAAATGTAAACTAGAGGTGCATTGTAATTTATGGATGACCCCTGTTATAACACACCGTCAAAGAGAAAGTCTCATAATCCACTTTTAATGTAACTTGAGGCCATAATTATTAACAGTTCAAGTCACACTGTGGCAATGAAAGTGGCTTGTGGAGCGAAGGGGAAAACCCAATTTTTCCCCAACGTCAAAAAGAAAAATGAAAGTAAAGCAAAAAAAGAAGAAAGTTAAACGAAAGGAGGCTTGATAAGAAATTCAATTATTTGGACACCCGCATCAGCAGTCCTCATTTTCCCCATTCCCTCACCGTCCCCATTTAAATTAGCCCAAAAAGCAAGCCAAGCCAATCAAAATCCAGGATATACCTACAAACATAGCCCCATAGCACAACAATAATAATATCACTACGAGCAGTAATTCTGCTAAAAATTCTATCTACTTTCGCCTTAGCAAAATTCCCTGTATGAGTTCAGCAGTGCGATTACGATTACGACCGCAACGGTGATTATGTCTACAGTTATACTTCCATTACAAATTACGCCCGCATTTAGCGGTACGCGCTTTTATTCTACTATAAAGTGTATGTATAGCTCAGTGCTTATAGTTTTATGGAGGCTACTTTCACCGGACAAAAATGTAAAATCGTAGGCCTTTTAATAATTTCGTATTTATAATATTTTTATGAAAATATTTAAATAATTTGCATTAGATATACTGCCTTTCGTTAACAGATACGATACGTATGACCGTTCTCATTTTCTGGTAGGCTTTTCACTTTTAAAAATGATAATAGTAAACCGTAGTGGAAGAAAGTATAATTATAATGAAGGGCTGAATGGGACAAATGCTAATAAGCAGGAGAAGTTTTCTGTATTAAATGCTGGCTTTGAGAAATGGCAATGGCGCAACAAGAAATTCAGGAAGAAATTCCAAGAAAATCCTCTGCTTTCTCTTTTGTTTTCTCCTGCCTTGCCATCGCATTCCTATCGTCATTTCATTGTCGTGTGTGAAGTCAAAGAATCCCAGGATCAGAGCACATAATATACATGGACGTATAACAATACATTTCAAATTCTAGGAATAAAAGAGCGGGTGCTGGGACCGTCCACAAATTAAGTCAAGGATTCGCAATCATAAATAATCCTTACTGTTTTTTATTTTTATGAGCTTTTGGCACAGTTAAAGACTGCTAGGATCGTTCAAAAGATTTTCATAAAAATGTGTTGTAAAAATATTGTATATACTTTTATCTGTAATGTATGCACGACTCTTTTAAGTAGATGAGCATGACATTTTATGATTGTGTGAGAACAATGCCTTGGTGGGCTGAGTGTGTGAGACTTTGAGATGAGTGTGAGACACGTGCGTTGCCGTCCTTCTTTTCGGCAACCTTTTTACTTTTTACACTTTTTTCTCTTTTTTTCATCTTTTTTTCCTTTTTGCAGAACACGTAGCCCCTGGCATGACATGAAATGGCACCACGTCTCGCGCTCTCTCCCCCTTCCCTTTGTCGCATTCAACTTCAACTCAAAGCAGATGGATTTTATGCATACACGAACATACATTCCCTTCCTGAAGAAACAAAAATGTCTATTTAAATTACTAGGTGCATTTTTCAACCTTATATTATGCGTAAATAGGATATTTGCATCTTTTTAAAACCCTTTAGCTACATTTGGCGACTGTGCTAAAATGTGTAACATCGACAGTTTGAAACGATTCGAAAACTTATATATAATATATATAAGTTTTCGAATCGTACACACAGGTCGTCGTCGACACAGGTACATATGTACCTGTGTCATTTTGAGCTAATTTGAAAAGGTTTAAATGTGCCATTTTGCAACTTTTTGAATAGTTGGATGTAAGTATGTCAATTTGAACTTTTGAGGAAACAAGGAAATAGAACATTTTGTATACTTAAAGATCGATATTACAACAAATAGAACCCTTTCATAAACGTGCAATTTGGAGTATTCTACATGTGTTTAAAAACTTGAGATTACAGTGTTTTGCACCTTTTCAAAAACCAGCAAATAAACTATGCTGTAATGCTTCAAAAAAACAATTCAGAACGACGTTTTATAAGCAATTAGGTACATACATATGTACAACCAAGGGAATTTATAAAAATCCGAAGCTTATCAACTTATCTGAATTCATGTATGAGCAAAACGCCGTGAAAGGCGCTAAATCCTGGGATTGCTACTAAAGGCAAATAACACTTTCAAGCAGCTGAGTTACTTGGCCATGGAATTTCAGAAAATGCATTGGCAGTATTTGCTTTGTACCCTAAAACCTTGCAGTCATGATCTTAAGCCCCGTTTAAAGCTTATAATACACAATATTGAACATTTTCATAAGAGCAATAATGACAGTTCATACTTTAAAAACTACGCAAATTAACATTGAGCTAATACACGTTGCATTTGTGCATAAAAATGAAATGCCATCCCTAGTCCAAAACTTAAAAATTTGAATCTAAACAAACCACATTTTGCATCTTAAGCCTTTAGATATTCTTTGCAATTTCACTCTTTCGCTTGCAATGCCTTCTGCTTCACTTTCTCTACTTTCTGCTTTCATCATGTGACGCACGAATTTAGTTTATTCGCATCTTCGGAGTCCCACCACCAGAAACAGAAGCAAAAGAAAGTAGTTCACGACAGACAGACTTCAGACACCCAAACATACATAGAGCCAGTAGTAGTAAGAGAGCGTGTAGACCTTTTATTCTTTCCCTCGCCTTTCTTTTTCTTTTACTTTCTTTTCTTCTTTGTCGCCAGTTTTTTATTGTTTTGATTTTCCCGCTTTGTAACCTATACAAAGTGTCCCTTATATAATATACCATTATCTATCAGTACAGATTCAATACAAATGTTATATTAGGTACTGCATAGCAGTTACATTTAGGGGCTATAGAAACTTGAATTTACTACGTCTTGAAATAAGAGTCTATATTAGCCGCTAAACTTTGAGTTGTAATGTCAATATAATTTGTGTACGTTCCCTTAAATTCGATTTTTCGTGGAAGTACAGAACTTACAGCAGAATATGTTGAAAAATGTGTAGAAAGTTGCATATATAGTATATTAGGATTACACTTGTCAGAAATGTGTAACTACTACCCTCCTCCATATTTGAAAGCGTCATTTATGCGTAACCCCTAGCTAGTAGCTCTTTGTATTTTTGCACTCTGCAGTTCCTATACTTTATTGAAGATGCTGAATCAATACGATTAAAACTAAGCTGACAGCTAGCAGTTACAGTCTGGAAGATCCGCAAGGAAAAGAAAAATAGTGACAGCTTTCCCGCCCAATTATTTTTGAGATCCAGAAAAAACTAAGTCTTTCCAAGTCAGTTACAAAATGTCAGTACAATTATTAATTGGGTTCCCTATGGTATTGTGTTCCAATCACATTCAATTAACTATTTCTGCAGTCAAAATTGTAAAGCCCTTCTAAATCTAGAGTACATAGTAGTGTTTTGTTGCGTAATCTGTGCAAGCTCCCTTGTAAACCCCAGCATACATAGTTAATGCTAGTTAACTTGTGTAGCTTGTTCCCAGTCGTACTCTCTGATCAGGATTTCTATTGAAATTCGAAGAATTCTTTGGAATTCCCAAAAATTGGATTAGAGTTTGTAAAGGAAAGGGCCAGAGGAAGGAAAGGAGAGAGGCCAGTGTAAATAAATAAAGGGAACTATGTAAATATTGTTGTTATTTATAAG
>JAQFZC010000623.1:0-44921 GCA_034695205.1 Dicyrtoma fusca | reverse complement strand
AAATATTCAAAAGTTGAAGTACTTTTACATTAAGCTCCATCATCGTATCAAACTTAGGACTCCATTTGTGGTATCAGCAAAAGCAAATTAACCTATTCGACAACCTATATTGGAAAACGATGGAAAGAATGCTTTACATAAGTGTTTATTCTACAAATTTACTTTTTCATAAAGGTCAAAACTAGAAATTAACGTTTTCAAAAACACATTCAGAGAAAGACGAACTTTATTAGCATAAAACGAAGACATCGCTGTCCTCCAATGAGGATAGCCCAACGCACTCAGTAGTTATATACATACCACTTTCAAAAAGGTGAGCATAATAAGAAATCAACGTTTTCAAAAAGGTCCAGAGCTTGTAACTAACACGTTCAAAAACGTCCAAACCAGAAATCCAACACTTTCAACACCTTCAAAACTAGTAAAGAACTATACCCTTTCTAAAAGGTCAAAACTAGAACCAACACTTTCAGAAAGGTCAGAATAAGAAATAACCATTTCCAAAAGCATCTAAAACTAGACACGGTACTTTGTAGTACCGTATCGAAAAGGTTTTTGATGCAATATAAACAAACTTTGGAGACCTGGCCCGGCGAATCACTTTAGAATCCGTCTCTCTCTACCTCAATGGCCTCAAACTCCAACCCGCAGGATATCTTT
This sequence comes from Dicyrtoma fusca, assembly GCA_034695205.1. Lineage (NCBI taxonomy): Eukaryota > Metazoa > Arthropoda > Collembola > Symphypleona > Dicyrtomidae > Dicyrtoma > Dicyrtoma fusca. The sequence goes on along the minus strand of JAQFZC010000623.1, from coordinate 44,261 downwards.
AGAATACTGACGAGTGAGTTAGCCCAATCTTTAGGATAAGGATACCAGCTGTCTTTGGAATTTTTATGGTACACACGAGACTATTTTAATTGCATTCACACCGACGCTATGCATATCAACTGATTCCTACAGTTAGAACTGCACGTTATATACTCAAATGACGCCATAAAAACAGTACATGAACATGTTCTGCCATTTCCGATATCCGTTCTACTTTTCTGCCAGTAGTGTCATAAAGACACTTGCCTTTCCGAATAAAGAAAGTATATGCGTACATATGCATATATGCATACAGTGACATGTACTTATACGCTTTTGCATGGATGGAAGACGAGTACGAGTACTGAGTACCTCTAGTTTATACACGGTACAGATATGGCAGGTGCCAGGGCAGGGTTTTAGTAATTGCACTTTTTCGTTATGGAAATGGTTTTGTCTGAAAAATATGAGATGAAGTTAACAGGGCATAATTGGAAACCGTACGAACGAATATGAGGTATAAGTAAAGATGGCTGAGGTCGATTGAAAAACGGAAATGCTGATGAATTTAATAATGAATTTATTTATGTACCTACACAGCTAGGTTGAAACTATCATCGTAGTACACAATACGTAATCGTTTAAAATGTTTAAATGCGATGATCTTAAATTTGTTTTTATGAAATAATCATCGCGATACTTCAGGTGACAATAATTATTATAATATTATTAACATTATACACTATCACAAATACATTCTATATATATATATATATATATATGTATATATATTATCATAATAATAATCTTAATAATAGTACTTAATAATTGTATTGTTGTTCTGTGGTTTTTTTTTATACTTTACCTATATGTATGTACTTTCCTACCTTATACATTCACCTTTCTTAATGTTTTCGGGCATTTTTATAAATAGTTTCATCATTATATCATCATTATTATACTTAAGTTATTTTACAATTAATTGATTAATTAAATATCATAATAATCATAATTATTATTCTAATATTACTATTCAAATGTTCATATAATTACTTACCCTAGGTACTTATACCCTAATAATAATAGTAAATAGACCTTGCGTTCCGTTTTGGAGGAGACCAAGTTGTAACAAAAAGGGAATACACTCATGTAGATAGTTTACTTTAGTACTTTAGTTACAATTACGCCTACCTACACTTAGTTAAATATGAGTTATAACAGTGATTTTAAACATGATCCTTTTTTTTTATACATGATAGTAATATAGAATATTAAAATATTCTTGCAATTACACAAAAACTCCGTTCATTCTAAATATATAGATGTATAATATATATGTATTTTACTGATCTATTAAATAGTATGCTGTCCTATTTCCTTATAATCTATAACTAGTAATCTGTACTTCTTGTGTATTTTAATTTGCAAATGCTCGCGTTCTCTTTATCGACTTGTATTAATTTGATTAATAATATTTAGACACTGTCTGACGGTTGTGTTTTGGTATCATTTTTTTCATTTTAATTAGTATGTAATTACAGGGATGGAGGAATAAAAAGGGGAAGGGTTTTTTAAAATGGTAATTGGTAGGTAGGTGGCTGTTGTAAATAGCATTTTTTATTTATTTTTTTTTGTATATATTTACTAAAAGTCATACAATAGTGTACCGTATCTCTAATGTATGTATGTATTGTATTTGTATAATGTAATGTTGTATTATGCACTCGTGAGTTTGTTTTAATAGTAGGTACATAATCTTAATGTTTACTTATTTAATTGAAATTCTCTGTCAATAGTAGAAACATACTGAATATACACATTCTATATTGTAATTACATGTACTTAATTAATTTAACTATCATAGATATTAACTAGTAAGTATATAATCAATCACCTATCTCATAAAAGATATTATGCGTACACACAAGACAATATTTTATATCCATTTTTTTTAAATCTTTTTCAAAGATGATAGATGACATTTTTTCCCTCCCGATTTTATTACTTGGTTTTCTTAAACAATTACCACGTACAGTTTCTTTATATATAGTCATGTAGTATTTACCTTCGTATCATTTCAGAATTAGATTATTTTTTTTAACCTAACAATTATTAATACAAGAAAGTTTCATGACATATTCTTGATTTGTTGTATTAATAACCTTAAAAACAGGAGCAGTACAATTTTGGTTTCAATTGTATCTACCCTACATAACTACTGTCATCAATATCATCTTTAATAATTTTACGAATTATAGGATTCGTAATATATATTCCCTTAATCAATCTTTGTTTTGAAATCATACGAAAAGTTAAGTTTTATATTACTGTTACGGTTATTATGTATTATTATTTTTTTTTGTTTCGTCGACTCGTAAACTGTAGTGTGTATAGGTATGTGTCATTTTAAATAGTAAGCATCCTGAGTCTTAAATACATTCATTTCATATATCAATATTATATAGTAAAACCTACAGATTTCTTTGTCCTGTTTCTTCTAGATACAAGATAAATACTATAAAGATATCATTATATCCTCATTGTAATAATATAATAAAATTGCTCCTACCTACTATATATATCTATCATATACGTAATTATATTATTAATAATTTATATATATATATGTACAACAATCATAATCATTAATCATAATCGCACATTTAAAACTTAAAGAAACAAACAACACAAATAATAGAAACACGTCTTTGCTCAATTTGAGAATATTTTTTGAATTGAAGGGATCACAACACGTTTTTTCCATAGACACATATGCACGTGGTCAGGAACGAGAGAAACGTTTCCATCGTCATCGTTCTCATGAATCTTTTTGTTAATCGCCAGCGTAGCTTATCTCGAGATTATCGAATTATTTATGCACGTACTGTTTTTTTGTAATTAGTTGACCTAATCTGTCTACCGTATTAAGCGGAGCGAGAGCGAGATAGCGAAGAACCGGATTTTTAAAAAATTCTTCAAGTAGATGTCAACTAGATTATGTTAAAAGTTATACAATCTAACGCTTTCCTTGGCCTTCTCCCAAATTAAATTCACCACTAGCTTCCCGCATTTTATGAACTGCTTCTTCTAGCCGGCTTCGACTAGCAGCTGCAGCGGATCGTCTCGTTGTTCTACCCGATTCTCGTAAGGGAAGGGAGTCTTCTTTGGCTAATCTTTCTTTCTTTTTTACCATGAGAAGTTGACGCTCGGCAGCAGTTAGCCCACGATGTGAATCTGACTGAGGTTGATCACGCATTCGTTCCCTCTTCTCCCTCCGCGTTTCCATCTTTTGTTGAGCCATTTCTTTCTCAAGTTCTTTACTCTCTGCGGGACAAAGACAATGAAATTGAACATTAAACAACAAACTCCCCTATTACACTTTTTGTTTTGTATAGTGCGTGGTTTATTTTGATTCACCACAAAATAGTATAGGAATATTTATTTACTTTGTAAAAAAAACCAACCTTTAAGTACGATTCGCTCCGCATTTTCATTAGGTGAATCATCATCAGGAAGGTCATCGGCGTGGTTTCCCATTAAACTTTTCATACTCTCATCATCAGAATCATCTTGATTTGGAGTGTTTGTATTTTGCACAGGTGACTGAACTGGAGGGACTTTGTTACTTCGTATATTGTTGTTTCCAGAATTATTTCCTACTACATTCCCCCCCATACCGCCATCTTTCTTGGTAAAGGACGGGATATTTAAACCAGCCAGACCAGCCAATGGATTATGGTTAACAGCTCCCGAACCGGCTTGGCCGCCGCCACCTTTATTTCCTGATGATTTTTTACCTGATGGATTAGACGATGATCCCCCGCTATTATTAATACCATTAACCATCCCGCCTTGTCCAAAATTGCCAAAGGAGGGAGGCATGCCACTTCCAAGTGGGAAATTGCCCAAACCCAAAGGATTGTACATCAGACCCGGATTTGGAAAGAGAAAAGGTAAAGCACTGGATAGCATATTTTGTGATGCGGCGGCGGCGGCGGCTGCTGCGGATTGAGATGACATCGACGATTTTTTATTTTTCTCCTCTTTTTTCGATGATGAGGAAGAAGGATGAGCGGGTGGTGTGGAATGAGCTGTCTCTTTACCAGATTTTTCAGGTACCCCAGAAAGGTCAGACCCCATTGACATCGATGGAAGTCCAAAGCCAAATAATGGATTTGTTAGACCCAAACTGCTAAGACTGCTTAGAGAGCTGAGATTTCCAAGAGAACCCAAATTTCCCAAATTCCCCAAATTTCCTAACGATCCGAGTCCTCCGAAAGGCATGAATAATGGATTTTTAGGATCAAGGCTACCCAAAGGAAGACTTGCCAACAGATTTGGATTTAGGCCTGATAATCCTGCGTCAGAACATAAAAACAATCGAATCCGTACATTTTAATTTAAAGTTCAACAAAGTCATAGGAAGTAAATCAAATAAGAAAGGCGTAGTGTATGTAGGCAACATGCTGCATAATTGAATGAACTTACCAGGAAGAGAGGAGAAAGCTCCCAGAGAGGAGTAAGCGTTTGCGGAAGAAGTAGGTATGGATGCAGACGTAGAAGTAGGGATAGGAGGTGGACTAGCAAGTAACGGTGGTCTTCCAGGTCCTTTCTTCTTTTCACCTGAGATTCTTCGATGCAGATCTGATGGAAGATTACCCTTTTCACGAACTAGGTCTGCCCATCGAGGATCAATATCATACATGGGATTTTCTAATAACCACTGCCCAAGACGTTTTAACTGAGGAGCTTTCGGTCCAGTTACCTTTTGAGATACAAAAACAACTCCATTGAGCATACCTATGTAGTAAGTAGCACCTCCACTTAAATGTGAATGTACATAAATGTAATTAAAATTAATTGAAGTAAAACTTAACATACACTCTACCAAAATCATCTGGATTCCATCATTTACGCCAAAAAGTGACGCCATTTATAATAATTAAAAACTTGACGCATCATAAAATCGTTCCACATTATGATGAGCCCATATGTTATTTCACAATCTCTATGAATATACCAATTTGGAACCTATCACTACGATGCGTTCTTAATAGTCAAAAATCCATCATAATGGTGAGTTTCTAATTAGCATTAATGGATTCACTTATTTATGATGCGTTCATCCAGATAAAGTTCCCTTTGGTAGAGTGTAGCTATGTACCAAACACCATTAAAAGTGAAGCCTGAAAACATTTGAAACACTGAAACAAATAACGAATATATTTGCAATGCATTACAATAGATATAATGCGTTTTAAATGAGCTCCTAATGGGTTTCAACTGTTTTCAAGGCTTCGCTTAATAGTCTCTTTTTACAATGAAACATAAAAGTAAGAGATAACAACAAATCATAGACACCAAACTTACACTTACCTTTTTACCACTCATTCTATTTACAACGGCCACATTTTCTTCACCGGATAATTTATTCCAGTCGAGAAGCATAGGATCAACCCGAGGCCTTCGCCTTCTACGACCATCCAAGAATTCTGGTGAAACTGGACGCTCTGGTGTCAAGTTTGCATGCTCAGCCAACCATTTATTAACTTTTGCATCTTGGGAAAATAAATCAAATTTTGGTACAGCTAACTCAGCTAAACGGCTCAAATCACACTTCGGCATCTCCGAGAGATGTGGCCCACTAGGAAGTCCAGCCAACCCGGACAAAAATAAACTCTGTGGACTGGCATTTGGTTCATTTCTTGCTGGTGTTTTGGATGCTTGATGACGATTAGCTTGATTACTCGAATTCCCACGACCACCAGACTCCTTGTTGGCTTTAGCATTACCAGATGCTTGTTGTTGTGCATTTCCAGTAAGCCTGCTCAATTCTTTCCCAGCTGCAGAATTGAAAAGAGAGAGTGTTGCACTTAACAGGGGATTCGAAAAAATATTCTGGGCTAGTTGTTGTTGTTGTTGTTGTTGTTGCTGCTGCTGCTGCTGTTGTTGTTGTTTCTGTTCTTTGCTAGACAAATTTTGCGACTGCTGTTGTTGGTGAGCTGTAAATGGAGGAGAGTGAAGACTGGAAGCAGACGAAGATCGGTTTGGGCCCTTTCCATCTGAAGGTGACGCTGACGGCATTGGCGGAGAAAATACGGACTGACCTTTAGCTGCCGATAAACCTAAGACGATTTCATCCAACTTCTTCTTCTTTTTCTCTTTCCCCATTGGCATCGGTCCTGCATCTGGTTCACCCAGCTAAACAGAAAAAACGTACATTTCTAATATGGCACAAAGCTTCAAAACATTTGAATAACAGTGCATTAAGCGTGATGTTATATACGAATATTTAGAATTTTCATCAATTTTGGTCACTCACACAACTAACCTTCCGCTTTCTCAATTTATCCAACATATTTTCCAATTTATTATGCTGCCTTTGTTGCTGTTTCCCTACTTCAGCTTCTTCAGCCATGGCGGCAAGCTCATTTAGAAGCAACGGCGACGGGATATCTTTTCGGCGTATTTTAGACACACTGTATAAATACAAAAAGTGCACAGATTAAGTATACTACCAAAGACAAAAAATCAAATTGTAACATCTAAAAATCAAAGTAGTAGGTAAGTCGGATGCTGTCACACTTTTTATACCTGGCTGACAAATCCATGGGGGTAGAACTAGAACTATTGCTAACTCCATTACTGACGTGAAGATTCGGAGGAGATCCCAGGGTGACCGGCGTGACAGTGACGCTGCTGAGTGATGATAAGGCGGACATAGCAGCGGCAGCCACAGCATTGCTCATATTATTAGACTTAATACTAAGATCTAACGTAGACGATTGAGATGGCCTCGTGGAAAAATTTGTAGGCTCTGACTGATTATGTGATTGCGACTGAAGCTGTTGCTGTTTCTCTCGCTCCTGTCGAAGCTGCTCTCTTCGTTCCTGTTCGCGACCGCGATCACGGCCCCGGTCACGCTGCTCACGGTCGCGATCACGAGCATTCTCACGGTTACGTTCCCGAACATTCTCAAGGTCGCGCTCACGAACAATTTCGCGATCGCGCTCCCGCACATTTTCACGGTCCCGCTCACGAACATTGTCACGGTCACGGTCTCGAACATTGTCACGGTCGCGATCTCGTACATTTTCGCGGTTACGGTCCCGAACATTCTCAAGGTCACGGTCACGAGCATTCTCACGGTTACGCTCCCGAATATTTTCAAGGTCACGGTCACGAGCATTCTCACGGTTACGCTCCCGAATATTCTCAAGGTCACGAGCATTCTCACGTTCATGATCCCTATTCCTATCACGATCTCGGTCACGTTCTTCCCGATCACGCTCCCGTTGTTGCTGTTGATGTGAGGTACGTAGAATGGATGCCTGCGTAGGAGGATGGTGCTGATGGGCAGGAGGTGGAGGATGAAATTTTGGTGGAAGTCTTGGTGGAGGCGGTGTTTCATTGTCCCGGTCTACTGAAGTCGGTCCCTCACCCCTTGGAATACCCCGCATGCCTGCATTACTACGTGGAATATGAGGTAGTATGTTAGTATTATGAAGACTGTGGGACAGAAGTGCTTGAAGCTTCGCTCTTTCCGTTTCAACGTCGATGGCAATGCGTCTCCGTCTACCTCGTCTTCCACCACTAGTTACAACCACCGGAGTAACTGTGGGTGGTGCTGGCGTCGGTGGTGTGACCATGGCAGTGGTAGTGATCACCGGAGGGGGTGGAGGAGCCGGTGGTAAACTCATAATGAGATCCTCTGGTGGAGCCAAATCTGAGCATTCAGAAATCGGGGTTGGTGTATCTCGCACAGGGGTTACTGCATCCGGTGTTCCTTGATTTCCATAGTCAAAGATATCAGAGACAGCCGCAGAACTAAAGAACCTTGACACAGGCCACTCATTCTTTTCTACAGCATGGACAATATGCTCAAGACGGATCTGAATTGCTCTATCACTTGGCCAACGAATTGGATTCATCTGATTCATTAGGCTACCTAGTGCATTGCAATCTTGATAACTGCCGCTATTAGTTCCGCTTGGGAAATGAAGACCATCTGGGTTCTTGAGGGCGTTGGGAGTTGACAGAAGGTCTAAATGTGATGGTGTTGACGGCATGGAAGATAAGGATGCAGACGAAGGTGGTGGGATATGTGGAATGGTAAATTTCGGTGGAACTTTCAGCTGTAAATCAGACGTGTCCATCTTCTCCGTGGGTAGTCTAATTGTGATTTTTAGTTCATCTTTAATTTCTACATGTACTTCGTTTCTTGCATTCTCCTCCTCCATCTTTTCGCTGTCCCCATTGTTTTCTTCCATCTCAGTTTCACTTACAGGCACGGCTTCAGTTGTATTGAGTGTTTCAGTTGAAACAACAGAAGAATCTTGTTTATTCTCGTCCCCTGAAGCCTCAACTTCAGTCGAGAGCTCTTTGGCAACTTCTTCATCAGGCTCATTTTCAACAACAATTCCTTTACTTTCTTCAGGTTTATCTTCCTCACCTTCTTTTTTCTCCTCCTTTGTGCTCTCGGTGTCATCATTTTTAATAGGCTGCTTCTCGTCCTCACTATCAGCCTTCGACTTGATTTCCACCGAAGTATTTTGTTCCCCATTACTTTCTTCCTTAATATTTATAGCAGCTAAATCTACGTTGTCTTCTTCCTCATTCTTATCATCCTTCCCCTGCAAATCATTAGAAGGCACGTTTTCATTCAAACAATTTTCTTTTTCTTCAGAAGCTACAACGTCTTTTTCTACTTCTTTGTCTGCAGATTGTGATTTTGCGGTGCTGTCACTTTCCGTAATTTCTTTATCGTCTTCCGTATCCAATGGTTCTTGTTTAACAGGGAGAAGTCCTGGAGAATTTTCGACCATATCAGTGTCTTTATTTTCCGTATCAGGACTTTCTGCTTGTTCTTTGGTCGTGGATTGATAGTTCTCAGGATCACTGGATTCTTTCTCTTTGAGCTCAGGCACCGAATCTTTCGTGACAGCAGAAGTGATTTCATCTACAGATTCATTCAGATGTTCTTCTAATTCTGACGGATCTTGCTTTGGCGCCACAAGATCAAGAGTGTGATCACCAGTGTCTTTTTCTTCAATGATTTCTTTTTCTAGGTGATCGTCTTTGTCCTCGATTGTTTCTTTTTCTTCGTCACTCTGGGCAGGCATCTCTTTAACCACTTTAGTTTCAACTGACGTAGGACCCTTTGCTGTTTCCTCGTTTATGGTTTGTAGATTCCCCTCAATACTGACTTCTACTTTTGGTTTCTCTGCGTCAACTTCCATTGCCTCTTCTTGCTTTTGTTCTTTGCTATTCTCAACCTCTTTGAGAACCTCTTCCGCATCCTCACCTTCTTCAGCTCTCTTGATTTCCTCTTCTTTGTCTTCGCTTTCTTTCTTAATGTCTTTAATGTCTACATCCATTTCAGAAATCAGCCTTGGAATCGGAGCGAACACTTTCCCATCCAACGTTTCACTTTTTGGTTTGATAATTAATTTTTTGGCAGCTCTTTCTGTAGGATCTACAAGGGGTTCACCTGCTACATGACGTCGTAGGATCTCTCTAAATGAGAGCTCAGGGTCGTTTAAGTAGAATAAGTCTGTGCGACCAAGGCCATGCCTTGAGGCTCCAAATAAGAGATCTCGGTCATGCCGCCCTGGAATCCACCAATCTGGCATGTCTAAAGAAGGCTGACATAATCGAAGACGCTCTTCCAGATGACAATTAAAAATTATCTCTTCTCTAATTTTACTCAGAAGATCAATCTTGTCGAGCGTTTGACGAGCTCTTTCTTCGGATAAGGGTTCCACAGGAACTTGAATTAAATCTAACTCCTCATCGTCAGTCAATTTTTTCCCACATATTCTCTTACACATGGCATAGAAAGCCCTGAAGTATTCTGTAAGAGTTTCATCGAATTTTTTGTCTAGCCGAGAAATAGCACGAAATTTGGACCATTCGAAACGACACTCTTTTCTGCAAAAGGTAAAAAAAGACATCTTTCAGCATTTTCCGTTTTGTTTACAAGACAAAAAAGACATATACGCTTTCGTAATCTATTATGTACTAAAGAAACAGTGCATGTATTTGCACTTACTTGTTGTACTGAATACCAAATGTAGAAACCGTTCTGTAAAAATCCTGTTCTTCCTTCTTGGACCATCGTTTCTGGTAAATTTCTAGTTTTTGTCTCTCCCGTTCTCGTACAATCTGCTCAATTTTCTCTTTCCTTTCCATTCGCTAATAAAAAAATAATTGTTAGGTATTAAAATTTTGTATTCCATTAGTTCGTGCTCAATAAGTAGCAGCACAATAATCTACTGCTGGACGGTACTCAGTAACAGATTAACACAAAAGTAATTCTCATACGAAACGGCATATATTAGCATTAAATGGGGCAACTTACTTTAGCCTTTTGTGCGTTTTTAATCTCCTCCTTTTTGAAATTTCTTTGGAAGGAAGTGATAAGTTTTCTTAATCTTGTATTCAAATCAGATATACTAGGCCACAGAATACTTGTTTCTGCAGTTTCTGCCTCCGTTGTTTCCACTGCTTCTAAGGCCTGCGGTTGCTCTGTCGTTGAGGAAGGTTCTGTAGTTTCATTTTCAGTTTCAGTTCCTGCTTCTCCTTCAATACTGGGCTCAGGTTCAGTTCCAGGCTCTGCTTCAGGCTCTGCTGTAGGCTCGGTTATTGGCTCCGGAATAGGTTCAACGGCCTCGGCCTCGGAACCTAACTCAGGTTCAACTTCTGTTGTTTCTGCAGCTTCAATTTCAGCTTCTGGTGCTGATTCTGCAACAGAAGCAGGTGTTGGAGTTGGCTCTTCTGGTGGTTGCTCAGAGGGTGGCTTTTCAATGTTCCCTTCAATATTTTCTGGATCATTTTCTTCTTCTTCATTTTCTACCGCCTTGTCCATTTCTTCTTCATTACTGTAGAGTTTTTACAACAGATTTAGCAACAAACCGTGTACAACTGGGTCAACCGACACAGATCTTATAAATTAAAGTACTTACACTTCCGAGGAGATCTCAGCAAGAACAGCCGATCCATCCGGTGGACCACATCTAGCCAAGAAGCACAAATTTGGATCCATCCTCATCATGTTATATCTCTCGTAGCCATGCTTGTAAGTTCCTACCAGAAGACTTGCATCTGCCTCGCGATCCCACCAACTGGTTGGACCACTATCTACTACCAATGTTGGAGGACAGATTTGCATCTCACTAAGACCGAAAAATAAAAATCATCAGTTTAAACAACCCCACTTCCCAACAATCCACTTATGAGGTTGTGCGTATTTACATGTTGCTAATCCTTACCTAAGTGGAATACTCTCAGCAATTTTACTCGCAAAGTCACCAATAATCTCTTGCTTGATGTAGTACAACATACGAATTCTCAAAAGGACTCTAAAGACGTACACAAAACAAAACTTTAATAGAAAAAAGTACAGCACATGATAATAATTTTTAATACCTGAGTATATGTGATTCAGTAATAAAGGACCTAGCGATTACTCACTTGTTGGCGTGCTTGGTGAGATGTTTTTTATAATTTCCATCAAGATGAACATCAGCATCAAATTTCTCATCCTTTACCCAGTCTTCACATTCCGGACTTGGTGGGCCTTGAATCTGACTTTTGTTATTATTTTCACTGATTCTTTCCCCTCTTTTATTTTTCTTACTTTTACGCCCACCACGGGATACAGGATTTGCAAGGCCTGAGTGATTTCTTGTAATTTTTCCAACTCCCTGCTCGGGTGGTGAAATTAGGTCAGAAACGAAACTTTTGACCTTTTCATCACCCTTGAAATTCTTGACACAGTGCAACAGCTACAGTAAAAATACATCAGTGCATAAGTACTAAGATTCATTTTTAATTCCTAAGCGATTTAAATGCCTTTTACATTATTTGCGAAATATCTATAAACTTACAATGATTCTTGAACAATCTTCAAGGTCTTTATCTGACCATCCTTTTCTAAACTGGCCTTGCTGGAGTATTTCCGGCCAACGCTGCCATCTATAATACGACCAACACATTCGTAAACATGAAGCAGTTTTCAGAAGAAAAATGGTTGGATAACTTAAAATACTTAATAATTATTTGGCTTATCCAAAAGAAAGTTAGTTTCAGTGGTGAGAAGATAAGGGTTGAACTCATTGTGAATTTAAAAAATTCACTCAGTATTAGCATGGCTAATCATCATTAAAAACTGCAGAATAAGGATACCAACTACTCCAAATTACTACCAAATAATAGGAATATACGTACCCATACGTAAGAAGACCTTTCTCGATTTTGTAGCATTCGCTTCTGGACCATCGGCCATACTCAACGACACCATCGTCACAGTGGTAATCCTCATCAATTTGGCGTCTGGTCCTACGTTGTCTGCTTTGGCCTTTATTCCGTCGTCCTATTGTATCAAAACCAACAAAGAAAACCCCTCGTTAGATTTGAACCTGTGTACCTAACCTACAACCAAAATATTTTCAATCTGTACCAAACTATAACTAGACAGAATAATACCTCCTCTAGCTCGAGTTCGTTCTCCAACACCGCCCTCATCTTCTGAATCCGTTGACGACTCCAACTCCGAGATGTCCATCACACCTTCATCATGACCATACCGTTTAATTTGAGTCCTGCGTCTCGGTTCATTCATGAGTAATTCATTCTTCTGTCCCATTTCATCCACTTCGATCTCAGCTTTTCTCGCCCATTTCTTCCAAAAGTCGGGATCATCAATATTAATATCTTCCCGATTCCCTGTGGCGGCAAAACTTGCTTTGGAGAAAGTTGAGCCTTTCTCTCCAGTTTCTAAAGTAATAATCTGAGTACGACGTTGGAGGATACAGTCGATGTCTTCTTCACAAAACTTATCGCCAGCATTATCTTCATCCATGAGAGCTCCGTAAGCACCTCTTTTAAGTAGATCTTCCACTTCCTTCTTAGATAACTGTTTCTGCTGAACCTCGGCTTTTCCGGTCATATTCTGGCCTCCTGTGTTCATGCTTTGAAGTACTGCTTTGTCCAAGCCTAATTTCAGGGACGCACGGTCAAACATTTCACGCTCGTAAGTGTTTCTACAGATGAGTCGATACACTTTGACCAGCTTGGCTTGACCAATACGATGACAACGTGCTTGTGCCTGTTGAAAATTTTTAAGTGCAATTAATCCGGAAACATTCATAGTATATAAGTATACACATAAGATAATATACGTACACGAATTAAAGCAAATAGTGTGCCGGTTTTTACCTGCAGGTCGTTTTGTGGGTTCCAGTCTGAATCGTAAATTATGACAGTGTCCGCAGCAGTTAAATTAATTCCAAGGCCACCAGCCTTCGTGCACAAAAGAAAGACAAACCGATCCGAATCCGGTTTACTGAAACGATCGATAGCGGCTTGACGTACAGGACCTCGAATTCTTCCATCTAATCTTTCATACGGATACTTCCGAAAAATTAAATAATCTTCTAAAATATCCAAGCATCGAACCATCTGACTAAAGATGAGAACACGATGACCATTAGCCTTCAACTTGGGTAGTAATTTATCGACAAGTACCATTTTACCCGATGAAGAAACTAAAGCTTTATAGTACAAGTCTGGATCAGTTTCAGGCTCATTGTGGACAATTCGGTAATCTAACTGAATTTGTTCCTCAGCACCATTCAGCAAATAAGGATGAATGCAACATTTCCTCAACTCCATCATGGTATTCATTAAATTGGGAATATTAGCTGAATTAGTCCCTTTGCTTAAGAATGAAAAATTTCTTTCTAAAATGGCTCGGTAATATTTCTTTTGCATATTTGTCAGCTCAACTTCAATAATTGTTTCTTCCTTTGGCGCAATGGACTTTTCCACATCTTCCTTCAATCTTCGTAACATCATCGGTTTCAATAAAGCCTGTAATTTTTGACACTGCGTATCTGTCTTGAGCTCACCGAATTCTTTCACAAAGTTGTCATCGGAAGAGAACTGGACGGGCTCCAGAAAATTTAAGAGAGAAAACAGCTCATTGACATTATTTTGAAGTGGTGTCCCACTGAGAAGAACGCGATGTTCCAGATTTAAAAGTCTTAGTCCTTCTAATAATTTACAATTTTTATTTTTCAATCGATGGGCCTCGTCGATAACACACAGTCTCCAAGGGAAATCTTTTAAGTCCATCACATCTGTCAAGACGATTTCAAATGTTGTGATGAGAACATTAAATTTAAACACATCCTTAATATTCATGTTTGAATTGTCAGGGTGTCGATAGAACATTTCATATTCCTGAATCATATTTCGACTTGCCACCGAACCATGATATACTACAACATTGAGATCGGTCCATGTTTCAAATTCTCTTTGCCAATTGGGGACTGTTGACAGAGGAGCAATGACAAGGAAAGGACCACGAATTCCATATCGAAATGCAGCATCCACAAACGCAAGACTTTGAATGGTTTTTCCTAAGCCCATTTCATCAGCCAGAATACAATTCCGCCCATTATACCAGGAAAATGATAACCAGTTTAAACCTTCCAACTGATACTCGCGAAGAGTATTTCCATTTTTGTAAACCGGCGATTCATCTAACTTAACCCAGTCTGCTGCCTTTGGTCTCTTCTTAGGCTTCCATTGATCCTTCGTTGGGGGTTTGTAAAACTTTTGAAAATTAGCAAGTTTTTCAGGATCGATATCATCGTGTAATTCCCAAGTACACTCATCATAAGGCAGAGATCGCCATTTGACTAAGTAATTCCGGGTCACATTCCCTGTAGAAGGATCACGAACTTCACTCATGTCTAGAATACGATCCACTTCTGTGTATTCGGGATTAAATGGATCTTCTTCTAAAAATTCAAAAATGTTTTCTTTCTGATTCATTTTTTGCTTGAAACGTTTGATTTTAGGACCGGCTCTCTTGTCCCCTTTGGCAATCTCCTCTTCCGTCTTCCATTCACAATGAAGGTAGGAGAAATTTTTATATTTCACATAAAATTCTTCTACCTCAATAGTTTCAGGCTCTTTCTTCTTCTTCCTTTTCTTTTTAGGTTTTCCCTCCGTATTTGTTTCATCTGTAGAGGGCTGATCTTCTACTTTATTTTCGTCTGTTGTTAAAGCGTCGGATGTGGTTTTTGCCTCCTCATTTTCTTTGTTGGTCTCTGATTCTGGTACTGCAGTTTCTTCTGCAACGATTGCAGTTGCATCGGCCATAGACTCCTTGGCTTCTTCCTCTTTGTTTTCGGCAATCACCGTATTATTTTCAGTTGTAATTGCTTCAGGCTCCGCAATTTCCTCTTTATCTGCTTCTTTGCTTTTGTCTGCTGAAGAGTCTTCAACAATCTTGTCCTCCGAGGAGGTGGACAAAATGTCCATTTTTTCTTCTAAATCAGTTTTATTTGGTTCACTAGCTTCTACTGAGGAAGAGACTGGAATTACTTCTGTATGTGCCTCAGTTGATTCAGAAGTAATATCCTTACTCTCACACGAGCCAATATCATTACCGTGAATACTTTCAGTCGAAGTTTCTGTAGCGTCCGGCGTGACCACGGGTGCAACTTCAACTTTGGACTCCACAGTTTCCTCAACAGAAGTTTTCACTTCTGAGTTATTATTTACACTAGTATCGTCGCTATTGTTAGCTTCTTCGGTAGACTTTGTACAAACATTATCGTCATTGTCTTTCTTCACGTCATTTTCATTAACACTGGGTGATGATATATTTGGTGGTTCTACATCTGCAGAAATTACTTCCGCATCGTTACTGTTTATAATTTCACCTTGTGCTACACTACTTATTAATTCTTTAGATTTATTTTCTTTTTCCTCTTCTTGATTCTCAGTTAAAGTTACATTATTATTTGTGTTATCTTCAGTTTTAATTTCTGATGACTTTTCTTCTGACGCTCCTGTGGATTCACTATTTTCATTATTTTCGTCGGTTACTTTACAGGCTTTGTCATCATTCTCACCGTCTTCACCCTCCTCGTCTTCTTCATCAGAAGAGGAGTCAGGAACGATTTCACGTTTGCCCATTCGTACAGACAGAATGTGCTGGACAATCATGGTATCTTCGTCGGCAGGATTGACGAAAACAAAGTTGGGTTTGTTAAGACTTTGATTACAATTGCTCTCGTCTTGGGTTGGTGCTGCTGGAGTAGAGGTAGGAGTGCTATTTGATGGTTGGGTCGAACCCGGTGTGGCAGTAGCAGAGGTATCAGTAACTTTGGTAGGGGTGACTAACCCTGCTGCTTCCATTGCCTTGATAGGTAGGAGTAAATCCTCATCAGAGATGGCAAGGTCAATGTCATCAGTATACTTTTTCCTCTTTGTATTTCTAGCTGATCTCCGCTTGTTAGAGTTGTCATCCTCTGGCGGAGGTGAAGGAGGTGGAGTTGCATCCATATCGGATCCTTCGGAGTCGCTTCGCTTCCTTTTCTTCTTATTCTTAGCCAAGGCAATCATGGTCTTGGATGGCCTTTTCTTACTTGAGCTGGATTTCAGCTTTGGCTTCTTCTTCTTTGCAGGCTTTACTGGTGTAACTTGCTCTGCTGTAGGAAGTGTCGTCGACGTGGCTTCTGTGTTCGTGCCATCTTGGGTGCTGGTATCACCATCCCCCCCGCTGGTGGGAGCAGTAGGGCCTCCTTCAGCTGCTGTGATACCAGCAGCACCAATCCCGTTTTTTTGATCCGATTCATTATTGATGTCTTCCGGTTTGACGCCGCCTTCGGCATCTACTGCACCCTCCCCCATGGGGGGTGCTTGATTCTCCGGAGGTTCCCCTTCAGGTTTTTTCTTTCTTGACCTACACACATGCGAACAACAGCAACGAATATAAGTACTAGTTTCATTCCACATTCCTAAGCACCCCACGGCTTAACTGTCTCCCGTCAAACGTCTACAGTAACAACTCGTCCATTAAGATCATTATTACCTTTTAGGAGTTTTTTCCTTGGCTGGCTTAGGTTCTTTAACTTTTTTCTCCTTTGGGGATTTAGTTTCTCTAGGTTTTCTGCAAAGGCACATTACATAACAGGTTAGGTAATTCACGGTGTACAACAAGTAAGCAAAGGAAAACGATTTCATTGAAAGCCATACGCAGCACCCCCTTTGGGGTGCTAATATATACAATATCTTTTAAACTAGGTACGTACCTAGGCTTCTTAGGCTTTTTCTCTGGAACTTCTGGTGGTAAATCCTGAAATTCGTATACTTCATGTGACACGGGACCGGGTTGAGGAAAATGTGGTCCTGGGGGGAGGTTGCCCGGTCCAGGACCATCAATATTTTCCGGGTTCATTTTTTGCTTTTTTCCCTTCCCGGCTTTGGGTTCCCGAGGTTTCCTCTCTTTCTTCTTTTTGGCTTTCGGCTGAAAAGTCTCGGGTACATCCGTTGGAAGTGAAAGAGTGTCATTCAGTATCCCCTAAAAAGACGAAAAAATACCAAGTTAGTTAGTTCTATCTTAGTTTAGTTCTATAAAAAATATTGCGTTTCCTGATTTCCGGCAAAATTTTAACTGCCAGTGTTGGTCATACCTGAGGTAGAGGCATAGAGGGAGGCTGTGCACCGTAGCCAGGTGGATTGGGCAAGGGTCCCCCCTGCATCTGAGGCTGCATTGGAGGAGGATACTGTGGTCCACCGGGGATGGCTTGTTGCTGCTGTTGCATATTCCTTAGCCTTTCCTGCAATTCACTGATCTGCATCTGAGTTTGCTGGGTAGGTTGAAGGGAGTATAAATGCTGCAGCTGTTGCTGAAGTTGATGCATTTCGTAATGAAAGCGCTCTTGGGAAGGTCCGGGAGGTAACTGAGGCGGCATGGCTTGAGGAGCCGGACCACTTCCACCAGCATGACCCGACGGATACTGACCTGGCCCAGGGGGACGAATACCATGAGATACTGGATGTAAACCTACGGCAACTCCTGCCCCTTGCACAGGTTGATACTGATTCCCGGGGTACATTTCAGGCCTTGCACCCACACCAACTCCCACCCCAGCATGGTAATTAGGCATGTAGCTTTGCTGCGGTCCTGGTGACTGCTGCGGAGAGTCACTCGGAGTTGGGAATCTTTGCTGCTGGTACGGCGAATGTGGAGTCTGAGATTGAACCATAGAGGCCCTCGCATTTCCTCCTTGTGGTGGAGTCATGGGTCCACTACCATTGTTTGCATAATGACCCATAGATGCTTGATTGGGAGTTGGCTGTGACCCATAACCACCCATCATACTGTCACCCCTTGACATCAAAGACTGGTTCTGTTGTGAAGATAGCGACTGCTGTTGCTGTAAACCGGACTGATTCATGCCCATGGGTGGCAGTGACGGCATTGGAGATGGGACTCCAGAGGATGTAATGGAAACGGATGAAGAAGTCATATTTTGTTGAGAAGAATTTATATTAGATAATGTTTGTGATGTGAACGCATTATTTGATCCTAGAGAAGTGAGAGTATTTGGAACGGATGGACTATTACTTAAAGCCATGGATGAACTTGTCATATTAGCTTGCTGTGAGTTGGAGTCCATGCCTTGCTGAGAAGTCTGAGAGTTGTCCACGCTGGACACCATGGAGCCTAACCCACTGTCCCCTCCAAGAGGAGACTCTGTAATCGAAGAATTACTTGGGACATGAAAACGACTATCATCTAATTGTAACTGTGTTTGACCTTGTGTGGAATTACTCTGAGATTGCGATCCAGACAGAATATCTCCGGAATCACCCAGTTTGCCGCTATCTGCAATCGAATTATTCAAGCTAGTAATCGAGTCCAAGTCCGTTGAGGACTGTAGAGAGATAGGAGTAACATTCTTTGTATCTTCTAGGCCTGTTGGCATGGGACAATCTGAATTATCCATCGATGACCCCAAATTTCCCAAGTCCATCAAATCTGCTTCATGAGAGCGACTAATACTTGAGATGGTTGAATCCATATTTGAACTTGATGAGTGAGTGGTAAGAGGAGAAAGTGGAACACTTACATGCCCCGGAATGTGTGACAGCATATTTCCTGGACTATTATTTGATTGTTGTTGCTGCTGCTGCTGTTGTTGTTGCTGTTGTTGCTGCTGCTGCTGCTGCTGTTGTTGCTGCTGCTGATGGTACTGAGATTTACTTACAGAAGGTGGCTGACTTGGTCGACTTGGTGGGGCTTGCCACTGCGTAGGAGAAAGAGGAGTTTTAGGACCTTGGATACCCGGTGACATGGGTGTTTTGGGTCCACCCAACGGACTCATAACTCCACCGGGTAAATGTGGTTTGGGTGAAGGTGAATTTTTGTTAACATGGGGCATGACCATTTGCTCTAACTGCTGTAAACTACTGGGTTGTTGATTTGGAGGCTGAGGCGGTGGACCCGTGGAGTTGCCCATGTTCTGAGATGGAGAGGCGGGAACGGTGGGCGTGGTGGCGGGGGCAGGTCTGGGTGAGGGAGCAGGTGGTCTGGGCGAAGGATTTGGTGGTCTAGGCGATAGCTGAGGAAGTTGAGCATAACCTGGTCTATAGCTAGGACTTCCATTGGGAAGAGGTTGATTGACAGAGACTCCGGAGGAGCCAGGGTAGGAGCCTGGATAGGGTGTGGGCATCTGGGTGGCGGTCGGCTGTGGCTGTTGTTGTTGTTGTTGACCACTTTGGTTGAGGGGCTGACTTGATTGAACTTGCCCTGAATAATACTGTCCATACTGGTTTCCATACTGATTATGTTGTGCAGACGGCATCGTGTACTGCTGACTGTGGTGCGTGGGTGGATAGGTCGGGGTGGCTGATGGTCCAGTGGAGATTCTACCCACAGTACTGGCTGAGTGATGGTAGTCCGGATACTGTTGATTATTTGCACTAGGATACATGGGATTTTGTCCATACTGAGGTTGTGACATGACGCTGGTGGGCCCCGGATTGCGAGCCATGTACGGAATGTTGTGCGGAGTACTCTGAGCCGTCTGTTGTGGCTGCGAATGAGGAACTTGCTGCTGCTGTGCGGCTGGCTGCGGAGGTCTGGGTAGATTTGAGGGGTAGGCATGAGGCTGGCGGTACGCAGTTGCTGCATTTGCTGGATAATGATGAGGAAGTGTACTTCCGTAACTTTGTTGTTCATTCCACCTTTGTAACTGTTGAACATACATGGAGTCCTGAGAGGGTGGACGGTAAGCCCCGAATTGTTGTTGCTGCTGCTGCTGTTGTTGTTGCTGTTGTTGTTGTTGCTGCTGCTGCTGCTGTGAAAGCGGGGGTGTCACCATTCTTGGGGGCGTGGAGTGCTGCTGGGGCGGAGGGGGACCTCCAGCACCAGGTCGCATGATTCCTTGGGCCTGTACTGAGTAATCCTGGTAGTGCATGCTTGGACTCGGCGTGACATTTGAAGTTTGATGATAAGCCGGATATCCCGCCATGGGTCTTGAAGGTGCTCCTCCGGATGGTGTTCCATAGTTACTTAAGCTGGGCTGAGCACTCGCACCATACTGTCCATACGCAGATGAATAGTCCGGATAGGCTGGAGTGACGGGATTCATCTTGGACGGTGGTGCCATACCCTGTCCAATCTGTGTATAGCTAGGCGGCTGACTGTTAAAGCTCTGCATCACACTGTCTACATTGGAACCCGCTCTCTGAGATGGATTCCCCTGGCCACCAGCCGCCCCGAAGCTATTCTCACCAGTTCCTAAGTCTGCCAAACCATCAAGCATTCCACTTCCCAGGTCATCGCCGAACAAATCGTAGTTTTCCATTCCGCTTACGACTACTTTACTCTTGCCATCTTTTCATCGCTTGAGACTCGCGCTCAACAACACCTCAACACGATCTCTTTTTCTTTTCTTCTCTTGTCTCCCTCCACGTCTTTCTTTCTCTATTTCTCTTCAATTATTGCAGTAGTCTGACCACGGTGTCTGCGATTCAAACCAATGGGGCACTAACTTCATTGTTACTTACAAAACTTGACGTGCTTGGTGCCTGTGGGAGAAAAACATTCCTCTTATCATTCTCTGTGTCATCTTCCTTGTAATCAACCATACTAACTACAACGTAGTCCATTCCTTGCCAACTTTCCAGCTCCAGCTTCCCTAACACATTAGTACCTACATTATAAACTCCCTAAATATCAATAAATTCAGCCCATTTCAGCCGGCTGACTATGTACTTTCTATTGTGTTGAAAAATTAATAAGGCTATCTATTAGCTTAACTAGTTCATACCATACGGAAAAATCTTTTGCAAGCTCTGATTTTTGAATTATTGGGAAAATGTAGATACACAATATTTTGCACATTAAAAGTTAATACATATGCCACATATGCAAAGTTATACGTTAAAAGTATCACAACAGGATCCCACATCTATCCCCCCCACCATTTGTTGATTACGCACTTCGACCAAATCCTTAAAAAATCAATACATCCTGAAGAACAGGCACGGAAGTGAAGCTAAAACTGCAGACATGAGTATTTGCACGGTGGCAGCCGTCACTAAAGTGATTAGTGGAATCATAAGACGTACAACTAGGCAAGTATATTCTAACAAAGTGCAGTCCTTCCTCCATGACGAGACTCCAATAACAAAAGTCCATCTCCAAAATCCAGAATGAAAAAATCTCAAGGGGAAAAGCCATACGCTTATGACAGTGGAATAGGCAGCATAATCGCTACGACTTTCCCCCTTAAGACTTTCTCTAGTCCAATCCGTCGGATTCGGATCGGATGCACTTTCTCCAGTTCCAGTCCGCTCCTCGCCATTCCAACTTCCATTCCACACATTCCAAATTCAAAGTCGAGCAAGCTTTTTAGTCGCTCTTCGTCGCTCTGCCGTGGCTGCTTACTGGTGGTTCCAAGCTTGCGTAGTGTTAAATTCAAATGAATGAATATTCATCGAATTTCTTTTACCCGTAGTCCTTCGTATATAATGAGTCCGAGTCGCACAAACACACACACACACACACTCAACCAACCAAATTTTGTAATCGAACTCACTCCACCATCAACGTCTACACATCCATGATCTACGTGTTTAATATCTACATACAAGCATATCATACCCATACAATTCCAGAAGTTATAACAGTACACAATTCATCATACATGCATGTAATGTTTGTAATTTGTTCCATTACAGCTTTTCCTTTAGTTTTCCGTCCATAAACAATCAAAATTCTGCTTTCCCTAACAATACTACAATTGCTTTCTTTACATAATAATATTTTTTTAACTATTTAAACAGTACAGGGAAAACAAAAGTATACTCATGAATTCATGTAATCTGATGTCCCACAGGGGGAAATTCATGTAATCTATAATAATGCTACTGATAATATGAGGGCAGTACTAGGACACAGTAGTAAATACGCTTTACGCGTCATTTTGTGATTATTAAATGGCAACACAATTTACGATAGCACGACTAAATTATTATCACTAACTTTAATTCTAGTACGAGAGTTTCAAAAAATGGGGGGAAAAGCGTCCTAAGCGAATCGAATGTCGAAGTACAGGGAAGAAGGAATAAAAATAAAAGTTGAGACCAGAGTATAGCGGAGTATAACCCAGAAGAAGACACAAGAAGCAGGAGGCAATTAAACCATATCGATTTCTTTCAAGTATCTCTGCGTAACGTAGCAAAACCCAAAAGCAAAACCAAGGTACATCATAATATGTACAGCCCCACACAAGTACAGTACTGCTCTGTTCCTCTTTTCTGGGTTGCTGTCCCTCCCTCCGTAGTTCGTCCCATGTTGCACGTATGAGTGTAAAATTATAAAATGTAAAATGTCTCGTACAAGCTCACATCACACTGTTTGTGTAAGAACATTTCTTCATTTCGGTTTATGTATTTTAAAAAAAAGCTTCTGCTAGTACACGGAGTATTTAATCATTATGTTTTTAAAGAAACACTGAAACACTGCATACTAAATCGGATTAGTGTGTAAGTATAGTGAATAAAATAGTGTAAATATGCCCACTGCAAACTTTAGCTATCTTAAAATTATTATAAATTATGAAACGAAAAATGTGCGAGCTAGTAAATCATTAAAAATGTAGCCAAAACAGTTAAGCACGGCAAAAAATCAGACTCTGTACTTGACCCGTAATTTAGAAGTACCCAAAGCAAAGCTAAATTGACCTTTTACTTTAAACAAAAATTCAATGATTCTAAGCCACCGACGACAGCTTAACTACACATTGTGATAGATATTGTGGTGAAATTGCAAAAACAATGCAACATTTTTATATATCTGTGCAAACTTTTAAAGTTCATTTTGGACGTGATATATACTACGAGATTTCTAAGAGTTGCGTATTTATGTAATTTTAATTTGAGCCATATCTCCTTATCGTGCATATTCGGTTATTTTTAAAAACATCTGTAAATTTAGCAAGCTTATTTGAAGGGGAAATATTTTTTACGTAATTTGCAAAATTTATATTTTCGTACAATTGTGCACAGTTACTACGTGGTCACTAAGTCCGTATGCAAGAGAGCAGGAGAATTAAAACCAAGTTAAACACAATACAGACAGGTGACAACGAACTATACGAAATAGAAATAATACAGCATGCTTGGCCTCGTACTCTTCCAGATAATTGGTTGTGCAAATCTATCGAGCCTTCCAACCTCTGCAATTTAACCAAAATCGAAGCCCCTACTGTTGTGGAAATTAAGCATTTACGGGGTTTCCCTTTACACAAATTTTCTAGAGGTATTAATGGGTATAGATTTCTTCGAGTATGTATGCAAGTACAATCAATTGGCACTTTCTGCATTTTAGCAATAGATATTTCACCTAAAGCGAGTCCAACTACTACGCAGGTTGCAAATATTTTAATTATGGATGACGTCTCCAACGGTCTTAAATTCTTAAAAGACGATTTTAAAAAATCACGGGTAGCTTTTGTGCTGATTTGCAGCTTATTTTAAATGATCTACTTTCCTATTGACGCACGTCATGTATGTATTTTTTGGTTCTTCTTGTAATAGAAGTTTTATCGAAAATACTATAGTAGCTTTTAAAATGCATATTTGATATTACTGTTGACCAGAGGGATTATTTACTTTATATTTAGCTGTATGTTTTAGCAAATATTTTGACATGAGGCGGCATAACGTCTAATTATTTTAAGCAATAATGTACAGCAGTAAACTATAAATTGATAAGCCAACCTTCAACACCTACAATTTAAAATAGATCCACAGATGTCCCCATTATAGAAGCACCAATATTTATTAATCAAACAGCACATACGATCATCATATTCAATTTCAAGCACTATTTACACATTACACAATAAGCATTTTAAACACTCAAACATTCTTTATTCAAAAAGAAAATCCAAAGGCTCTATATAAAACAAAATCATGATAGAATATTAGCAAAATAAATAGTAATATACTTTACTATAATATACAGATAACCGTCCCCAGGTCCCAACTTGCACTATCTACACTTATCAGTAGTAAAGTTCAAATCTAAATAAAATATCAGCCATCGTGCATATAAAATCATAAATAAAATTGGTTAACTGATTGCAAAATTTTTAAGCAAGCACTTCGTACGCAAATTATACACCCTTTCCAACAATACAACACTAAAACAAGCTACAATCACCACCACAGCTATACCCCAGACCCGAAAACAAGCTTGAAATGTCCCAAAAAATATTCACGATTTACTCAGTACATCTAAATAACTACTACACATACGTTTAATTAGGCAATTATTACTACTATAAATACTTCCACAGCCACAGCTCAACAATATCTTTAAATAAAACTCTCTAATAATAAAAATTAAAAAGCAAATTAAAATTAATCCCGTTCCCAACTCAGAAATAGCAAAAAGGGTTCGAATTCCGCAACATAACGTAAATAAGTTATAGCTACCGTTTACCTTAACTTAGGTAGGTCTTCTTACACCACGTACATAATACAATAAGAAAATAATAGCATTAAAAACCATTCTTTCCGTAATTAAAAGCAACTTATACTTATACTACTACTAGAAATGTAATAAAAATTTTGCTAAATAAATTACCAAACTTAATTACAACCCAGACAGATACTGCTTACCTACCATAATTGCTATTTTGTAGTTGAATTGTGTCTCTGTTAATTTCGTACGAACACGGACTCCAGATCTGTCATGCTCTTATACAAATTACTAGGTAACTCATAATACAACCGTAGATGTTCACTTCAAATTCAAACATGAAACAACCAGTGTACGTAATACATCACTACGATTACATATTACAGCATTACTTATATCTAATAAACCCGTGTACATGTAATTTTGTGCATTTATAATATATCAGAATTGAAAGATTACAACAAGAGTATGTAGGTATACTTATAATTAAATGTACTTTAAAAAAAACTCCTCCTTATATAATGTTTTATACCTATCCTAAATAATTATGTACATTATAGTTACACGAGCCAACGTGTATTCGTTAAGGTAACACATACTTAAAAACTTTCACTTGTCTTGTCTTGCACTGCTTCCACTTTAGTTGTAAACGTTTTCTTCTAATCTTAATACACATTTGGTTTTCAAAATACGAATCCCGCCGTAGTCACTATCTGTCTATTTTAATGACAAATGAACACTAGTCTACATTAATCAGTCCTTGCACTGTGCTTTTTTCCCACCGTATATCTTCCAAAATTATCGATAACTATATGATTATCATGATACTTGGACATTATCGAAAGTTAGTTGTTAGTTTTGCCTTTCCTGCATAATACATCTAATAGGTAATCAGAGACACTTGAACAAAACAGACCAGATCCGAAGAGATCAGCTCAGCACAGAACACCAACACCAACAGTTAAGTCACTGATAGGTCAACCACTGATAACAGTGTACTAGAAGTTCACACTTTACTACTACCTACATAACGTAACGATACATGAACCATCACCATCATCTCTTATCTCCTTAGATACATACGAATACTATCAATCCACTATGCAATCCGTCTACGTAGCTACGTGGTGCGTACAACCTTACGTTTTGGAACAGTTTGCTAAATCAATACAATGAATCCTCGAATCCGAATGCAAATGACAATTAAGATAAATACAATACTAACGAGCATGAACTACTTCTGTACGAAATGATACTGTGACTAGTGACGTTAAGCTATTTCTGCAATAACATAATATTATATTATGAGCTTCCATCCGCAATTTTCAAACCAGTAGAGAACTGTAAACTGTAAGCTTCTGCACTGTTAAAGGAGCTTGGAAATCCTAAAGAATGTTGAGTCCTTCTTACAATTTCCGGCCATATGTATATATGGTTTTTCACTGGAAATGAAAACGACCACGAGTAACTTTTTCCTAAATACCCTTCCCTTGACTTCATTTACTGAGACAACATTTTCTTCACAAGTTCACTGTCAGTTAGCTCTCAGTTCTCACCAAACAAACATCAACAACAAACAACAATTCACCGTAATTTAGTTTCCACAAAAGCTTGCAGCAGCACACATCCGAAATCCCCAACTCCTCAAAATTAAGTTTTTTAAAAGTCCAAAACTGTCTCGGGAAAATAAAGAAGCTCAAAAACCTTTGGAAAATATTTGCGGTGTCGAGGAGGTTGAATCCACTACATTTTTAAATATGCCATGCCAAATAAATAACTCTTGTTGCTTTTGTGCTATACTCCATGGAGTGACATCGATCGACGTCTACCATGTCATTGGATTCAAAGAACATAAGTTTGGAAACAGGTGAATACGATAGAGATGAATGCTTGGAGATCACACGATGCATGTTTATGTTGTGTGTCTGTTCTGTTGGTTTGGTTTTGGTTTTAAGCTTGCCCGACCGTCGTTCTTCGTCGTCACTGTACTTCTATTGCTAGCTGACAGTAATTACACACATGCTCTCGGTACACTGTTCTCTGTATTCTTGACTAAAGGCACACTAGTCAAGACAGTCAAGTGTGAGCAGCGCTTAAAAGTCTCTCTGTGTGTGTGTAGATGCACTGCACTGTACACAGATACTTCTAAGGATGTTGAGATTTGAGTTGAAGTTGAGATGATGATACTATCGAGAGGATTCACATCGCATCACACACACATCCCATAATATTACAAAAGTACAGATACACAACCTACAACATCATCGTACACACACCAGCACTACCACACCACTACCAGGACGAGACCATAGAATGGATTCTTCGTTCGTGGATTCAATAGAAAAAGATAAGTATGTAGCTCTCCATTAGCAATCAGAATCCAAATCCAACTGAGCAGGGTTGACTGTACTGTACTGCATGGTATTATCTGTGTACACGATATGAGATTGCCACGAGCAACTACCACTACCTTATACTATACCACGACAGACCCTGTACTGCTGGGATGTACTATGTACTATCACTGCATCCAATATTCCTCAGTGTTCATCTTCTAAACGAGAGCCTTTGCAATAACTATTCACCGCGCTACCTGCGAACTCTTTGGTTTACATGTCATAACTCCCATTCGAATCAACTCCAACACACCAAAAAATCCTAAAGCGTACCCACTACCTCATTTCCCACCATTAACAAAATGCAAAATCAAACTGACAGAAAACAAAGTCAATGCAGAGAAATTACAAATTAAAAACCATTACTATTACCCCTTTTTTAGTCTAAATCATTTTCTAAAAGTATCATCTAAATCTGTATGTACATCTGCACACACTGCAGACTTAAATTCAAGTTTAAAAATGGCATTTATCAATTCGACGTACCTACATACATATTCATGAAAACACCGCAAACTGAAATCCAAAATCGACTACCTAATTTCTAAACCAGTTCAGTAGTAGTAGTAGTAGCAGGATTCCAAAAGTAAAGAATTAAATAAATAGTTCAAACCTCAAAGGAAAATCAATAGTTTCTAAGGCATGAGCAAAATAACAACGAACGACGAAGAAGGGACACAAAACCTAAAAACGACGACGTTTCTGAAGCCATAATCAATTTTTGCAGAGCTGGAACATTGCAATACGGAGTTAATTACAGAGTCGCCTGTGTACAAAAGTACTGACAATTATAATTATATTGAGGCGATTGATAATCCATTCGGTATTGTATTACTATCAGGATTTGCGTATCAATCATGTAATATTGGGTGTAAAAAGGAATACATGCGTACATGTGACCTGCCCTGCCTCATGCTTCCTTCAAACCAACTGAACTGACTCTGAGTTGATAAAAATAACGATAATAAAGATGAATAAACTCTGGTGTGATATTAATGTCAAAGTATAAACAATTAATGCCACAATTAAATTAAATATATTATTGATAATTACCTACTCCCAGCCCACTGCAATTCCTTTATATTTGTTAATGATCACTATTATTCACATTCACAGTCGAGTATAGCCCACACACACACGGTACCGAATACCGAAACCGAACTACCGAACAGGGGAAATTCAAAAGTCGAACTCACAATCACATCCCTACCCATTACTGCTAAAAGCTGAGAGAAATCTAATGCTAAAAAAATCCTAGATCGAAATCCTAGCAAATCCCAATATTTTGCCTTGAGAATTTGTTGAATTTTTACTAGTCAGACCAAAGAAAACAATACAAATTATAAATTATAAAAATATATAAACTACCTATGCAAGTAATTACGTATGTACATAGTCGTCTACATAATGTGACTGTAATTATCACGTTGGTGGTTGGTTGTAGGTAGGTCTGTAATCTGATTTAATCTCCCGTCTACATAGTATGTTGTACACAAGTCGGAGTTGTTCAGAATGTTTAGATTTAGATAGATTTGAGAGGGACTAGCTAAAAATAAGATGATCATCGTTTAAGAAGTATATACTTTTTCTTAAAAAAACTGCCAAGACATCCTCTCATCTTGCTCTTACAAGCCTTCTTTAATCCTATGAAGATACCTATATGTATGCTATCGATTTATATTTATATCGCATGTCATTCTATGCACACACGTAGACTTACATTTGTTTCACATTGATCGAGTTCAATTAAAAATGTCTATAAAATGTATTGATATTACATATTATTACAATGTCAACATCAACTATTGTATATATATATATATGCTCTTAGACTAACAACAGAGAGAACTATGAACTAGTAACTAGACTAAATCTAAAATTATAATCTAAAAAATAATCTGTACAGTACCCTATACACTATAGGGATAGGTTAGGTTTTACAAAAAAGTGTGAACTAAAACAACAACGCACAGTCAGCGATGTATCTAACCTTAGTTGACTTGGTGTGTCTTAAGTCAAAAATAATGTGCGAAAAAAACCACCAAAATAATTAAAAATAATTCTGACAATAGGCCCTAGACACATTGTAACAATAAATAATACACTCTAGGTTTTGAACCTCAAGTCTTCAAGAGTCAAGATTATCGAATAGGATCTAAGAATAATTATTATTTGCATATCTATAATACTACACCCATGTACATCTACATGTGACGGAAATCAATAGCCAGTTGGGTCAATTCTCTCTTATTTTACTCAGTTTTAAATTCAAGTAGGTAGCTATAGTATAATGAGTCGTGTGCATAGGTTGATGTACTTCCTATTCACTATCATATTCAAAGCTACAAAAAAAGGTAGGTAGGTACTTAACATTTTTATTCTTGTATCAGTCAACCTATTATACAAAAATATAATCAACTTCACATTTATATAGATATATAATTATATATATATATATAGCTATACTTGCTCTGAATCAAAATTCCCTCATCCCTGCCAATAAGCCAAGTGCTATACACAAGTTTTAACTTTAATAATTCATAATTTACTGTGAATTGGTTGGATATGAGACAATTATTTGACGATGGTCTACTGCCTACCGACAACGACATTTACCAACAACCAATGACCGACTAAGTGAGACTGACTGTCTCACAAGTCAGACTTGTTATGACTGTTGACTGTGAGTCGAAGGATTCTTTTTTTTTTAAATTAAAATTTTAATAGCTTGACATTTGGTTCTGGGATGAGGGAGCATTGACGACTGAGGATGAGCTGGGGACCCTTCAATTGACCATACGAGCCCCACTAGAATAGACTGACTTGAGCTGACTAGTGACTACTTTATAGTTGTTGTGGGCAGGTGATCTTTGGACGGTTTTTTGGTTCAATTCTCTAAATTCTGAACTCTGTCCCGTACATTAGCAGTAGCACTAGCTAGCTCAGTCACTGTCCTATCCTCGCATAATAGTAGTAAATCTATAGGGATCTTTTAGCTAGGAAGCCCAAACGAATTGGTGGCCTAATGTAACACAGTGTACAGACCCAAAGAGAGTCTCTCTTTCTCACTCACTACAGTACTACACTAGTCAGTCAGGGAAGGAAGGAATGAATCCTATCAAAAACCAAGGTGAAATGTCAATAAGTGTCGTCGGACCGGCCGGTCATCCCCACGACACGGAAATGACTCATTGTCACAGGGTAAAAAATGAAAAAGACGGAAAAGTGAGCGTCACTTACCCCATGGATCCAATAAGTAAAAATTGTAGAAAAATCCGTGGAAAAATTTCGTGTTTGTGAGAGCACTACAGTTTTTCACTAACAAGTCACTGGTTGTAATCGTCCATTGTGCTTGTGCTAGTAAGTAAGCTAGCTCTAGCTCTGCTCCCAAGACTACTCACTCACTCTTTCTGGTTGGTGGTCGCTTGTCAAGAATGCAGCCAGGCAAAGAGAGGCAGAGCAGAGCGAGAACGAGAGAGGCTGGCAGGCAGGAGGATGGAGCTATAGCCCCACACTAGGCCCAGCTATGCCCTATAGCCCCCACCAACACACACCAGTACGCATCTCTATAGCAGCCCAGCACTCTGCTCTGCGAGGCGAGAGCAGTAGGCAGAGTAGGCAGTTACCACCTTTCAGCTCCGATCGAGTTTTTTCCAGAGTCGACAGAGAGCTCGACTCTCGACTCCCGCCCTCCTCCCTCCCAACACACTCGTCTCTCTCTCTCTCTCGTGCTACGGCGCGACGTCGACTCCACTCAGTCTCGACCGCCTCGAGTCCGGCTCCGGCTCCTCTGCCCTGCTCCTACATATTTATTATTCCTTTGGAGAGAGACCGTGGGCACAGAATGGCTGTGTGGCTCGCTGGTCGGGAATTGGTGAGACAGGGGAGTCGGGCCCAGCCTTGGTTCGAGGCCCCTCATTGGCTCACTCTCCCCATTATCAGGTTCAATGACAGGGAAGGGCGCCTCGTCCGCCAGTCGTCGCCGTCCTCTCAAGACGCGTAGACGAGCCCAGGACCAAACGCCGACTGTCAGAGGCGTCTCGCTCGTCCTCACCGCCATACTACGAAACCAACGGGAACCAAGTCACATTAAACCATCTCTCACAGTGTCTTTCTCTCTCTCTTTCTCCATTTCTGATTCTCAATTTCTGTCCCATTTCCTTCAGCACGGCCAGGGCGCCAGGACGCAGGCTAGCAGCCGTCTCAATCACCCCCTCTTTCAGTACTGTCAGTCCATTCATACACTTGTTTCTTTCACAATCTCACTATTTTAGAGTTTTTTTTTTATTATTTTTCTGCCGATCCGGCCGTCCGTCCGTCCAACCGCGCTCCCCGCGCCGCACACGCTCCTAAATACCCCCGTCCGTCTGTATAAAAAGTCTGTATTTATGTAGCCATAATATCATTTTGAAAAATCCTATGGGCTCCCTCCACAAATTACCTCGTGGGCTCTGTCACCTTTCTTTGTGGAGTCGTCAAGTCTGTCACCAGTTGGGGATGGAGATCCATTGATCATGGGGCAAAATGTAGTTTTTCCTTTGAATTGGGTAACTTTTGGTATTTTATTATTATCAAGAAGTGGTGGTAGTAAAGTGCGTTTAGATTTAGAATAAACGTAAAGATACAGAGGCACGCAAAATGACAGATACAGAATACAGGCGTGTAACATAAAGGACTCAAAAGTCAAAAGTGTAAATGTATGCATTACTTACTAGTTTGATTCCGGGATTGTTACTTACGAATCATTTTATTCTTGGGTAGGGGTGTTGTTGTTATTGTTGTTAGTTTTTAAATCATGATATTACTGTATATTACTGTATGAACTAGGAATAAAGTAGGTATTTTAATATAGGTACCTAGTTTAAGTAGTAACCAGGGTAGTATTGATGCCGTAGTTTTTATTTCGATTTATTTCGATAGGTAGGGCAATATACGGTGTGGTGTAAGTAGGTATTGTATTCGGTATTTCGATCTAGTTTGGTAAATATTTACAAGTATGAGTTCATACAGTTGCGTTGACAGTTAAAGATGATTCGATTCAAGTTTTCAACTTGAGCATTTTCCAATCTTTCATATTTGTTGAGGTGTGAGTGCGTATGAAAATGAAAAAAAAGGCAGGGACGGATGAAGAAAGGAATAATATACCTAGGGAAGGGATCTCTTCTTGTTTCGTCATTCGTACGCATATACATATACTTAAAAGTTTGTATGAAGCAAAATGACATATCTCATATGATTATGTGTGGTAGATGACAGGGTTTGCTACTATTAGGGGGAGATAGTGCCTATATAATGTGCCTTTGTAGTCTCTGTCGTGTCTGTCTGTCTGTCCTGTCTGTAGTAAAAATAAGTAGTAAAAATTTAAAGCACACTGGGTTCTGTTCTAAAACAGAGAGACAGCCCCAGAACCATTTGATTTTAAAACAAAACCGTGTATTTGAGTCATTTTTGGTGGGATATATAGCTACACCAAAGGGAGGACGGACGCAGGACGGAGACACGGAGATGGAGATGGAATGGAATGGAGGAAGATGTGGTATTATATAAGGATAAGGATGATAATGAATCTGCACATATATACCTATATAAGTATGGAGCACCTTATGTCATCTGTGTTGTATGTGTATGTGTGTGTGTTTAGGGAATTTGAGTGGATGTGAATCCTATGTGAATCCCCTGGAATATATAATATGTCTTAATGGACGTACATTTTCACATGTATAATATGTCACTCATAACATAACAACAACACGTGTCCAATCGTCCATCCAATCCAATAGTCCATGGCCCGTATGTATGTCGCCAGCAAGTAAGCAGTCATAATAATAATAATAGAGGGGCTATACGCTATAGGCACTTAAAGGTGATTGTTTTGTAGCTATAGCTATGTAGTACAGTAGTACCTACCTAGTTGCTATAGGGGAATTGAAAACAAAACACACAGCATCTCGTGGAGATGCGGAGCGGAGCATCCTCTCAATCTCTCTGCCACATTCACATCGACTCCACTGAATCTCCATCTCGCAAGCTCTAATAGCTCTCTGCTCTCACTCTCCTGGGCTCCTACATGTACTTTAGACTCCATGCTACAGTAATATAGTAAGGTTGTAATTGTTTGTAGGTAGGAGCCAGAGCCAGTCGTAGTAGAGTTGTACTGGGAAAAGATACTCTTCGACTACTGTCTCTGTAGGTGTAGGAATCTTTTCATGAATCTCCTGTGCCTGCCTACACACACAGACGGACGGACGGACGGACAGAGCGACGGACTACTCCACTCCACGTTACATTGAAACAACTGAGAGAAAAAAAAATTCCGAGATCGGTCTGTTCTGTCATGGCATGGCAAGGCATTATGGCATGGCTTTAGCTTTTCGGTCTTGTCTTCTGTAGCTTTAGCCAAACCAAAGAACCTTCATTTGAGGTAGGTAGGTATAGGTTAGGTGTACCCACATACATACGTACTCTTTTTGTTTGATCTTGGTTTCCTTGATGGTACACTCACACATACACACAGGAGGCTTTCATTTGGTAGAAGCGCCCGCCCGACTAGAGGCCTAATAGACAACATTACAGTGTGATCAAATGTAGATGTCCTATTCCTATTGTCAGTGGAAGTGGAGTTACATTGCCTTGCCTTGCCTAGTAGAGAGTAGAGACTCGGAAGAGAGAGCAAAGAGAGTAAAAGAAGTGGCAGTGCCACTCTGATGTTTTGTCGTTTTTGTGGTTTGGTTTTGGTTGGAGTTTGGAGCCTGGATAAGGAACGAAAGAGAGAGAGAGAGCGAGAGAGTGTGACTGTATATATATATATATATATATACTAAAAAACTAAAAAGCGAGTGGTTCCAATTCAGAGATTCAAACTCAAAGTTGATCTGCATGTGTCGGTCGGTCTACTTGGGTGGGTGGGATGATACCGATATTAATCTGATGAAGATCAGCTTAGCTTCTCGCTCATTCCTCGATCTTCGTATGTATAGTTTTTTATTTCTCCAGTGGCGGAGTTGCTATGGTGTTTAGAAAATCGGCAGGGCAGGGGTAGCAATATAGCAATTGATGCAAAGTAGGGCAGGACGACGGGGTAGGCAAACAAAAAAAAGGACGAAAAAGAGAAGAATATTTAAGGGCTCCCTATGTGTGACTGTACATAAAGACATGATCATTTATTTAGGGCTGGTGGGATGTGCATACGTCACTTATTGGTAAATTATGGCACCTGTTCCTGATTCCAGACAATCCAGGCTGGGGCCAGGGGTGAAAGTCGGAAGGCTACACTGTATGTGCAATGCAATGCATTGGCAACTGGAGCTGACGAAGCTTGACAGTTACATCTACCAGGCAGTGTCAGTAGTACGATTCATAATATTGCGTATCGTTATCCAAGAGACAAAATGATGGACATCCAATTTTGCTAAAAGCTAAGGGATGCATGTCATTTGTGTAATTTTGGATGTGCATCACTTTGCTTCTTAAACGACGATTATGTAAGTATGTATGTAATTACATTTTGTCGTGCTGATAGTTGGGGTCGTCTATAAAAGGGTCAATTAACTAGATGAGCGGGTCAACGAAAAACAAAATGAAAAAATAAATAAATTCTGAAACGTATGCTGAGCCCATTAAGCTATCCTCGCTGCGCTGGTGGACAGGGTCGGCTTCGTTTTGATTAATAACGTTTGTAGGCTCTCAGGCTCTCTCTGTACAAAAAGAGTAAAATACAAGGCTGTATGGCGTTGGGTTAATGAGGCTCAAACATTCAATGGAATCATCGACAATATTATGAACACAGAAAGGATGCTTTTAATTTTGATGAATTTAAGTTTATCCGATTCAGTCAATGACGGATTGATGGCATTTCATGTTTAATTTTAGCTTTGCTTTGAATTGCTGTGTAATTTTAGTTTCAATCGTTTCCACTTTTCCTGTCTCAATCTTTTCTGCATATGCATTTATTATTTAGAAGAAGACGGAAAGAAGAAAGTAGAAATATGTACATGTCTCTCGCTTTTGTTGTCGTATATAAAATCAGAAATGTATGGATTGTAGACCCTATAGCAGTCAACTCCCCCCCCCCAGATGGATGGGTTCCAGATTACAGCAGGCTTGTTGTATCTACTACAAATTATCTATTTACAATTAAGTACACCACACACACAGTACAATTAAGTAAGTATTATGGTCAAATTTTTAATATCTGAAGACGCGTAGTAATTGGAATTAAGTAATAGGAAATAGTATTTGAATAAACAGTGGAAAATAACTCGGCAATTGGGTTTAACTCGATCTTAGATGGTGCGATCGAGTTCTGATGGTCCACGCCGTCCACCGTTTAATGTGTGAAGTTGTGAAGGTTATTCCCTAAGACCAAAGAAGATGAAATGAAACTCATCTTGAGAACAAAAGAAATTGAACAGGTATAGATGACGCATGGCAGACAACGACAATATAATATCATCATCATGGAAATACCGGTAAAACGTACCGAATGTGTAAAGCCGAGCAATTTTTTTTAACCCTCAAGGTAATTGCGCGTATTGCTGCACTTTCAATGTAAACTATTTTCTATTTTTTGTGACCGAACAGATTAGAGATATCGTTCTGTTCCCACTTCAGATGATGAAACGTCAATGTTAGTTTTTTCTGAAATAGAAATATGATAGCGATTCCATCACATATTTGAATTTAAACTAAAAGGCCTGAGATGCGATTGAACGTTTCCGAAGAAATTAAATCCGCAAAATTGAATCGAACAATTTTATGCACCCGGACTCCGGACTCAGGGGGTGCGTGGCAAACTGTGCTTGTAAATCCTTCCATGGTTATTTCAACCTTAGACAATTACTGAGACTTTCATCTGATCTTTTAAATGGCTTTACTAGTATTTAAAACAGCGTGTACATTTCAACATAAAAATGATTGAAAATGCAAGTAGAAAATTGACCAAGTGTATTTTTTATTTTTCGACCCAGTGCAGTGCTATACTTACTTACGTGTTGCAATCGGTAGACCTGTTAAACACGGATGATTTGTTATTATCATATCGTGATTGATTACCACACAATCACACAACATATTCTAATAGACAGACTGCGAGACTGCTGTATTATCTTTGATTTAATTATTACTTTTTTTTGGCAATAGGCAATGGCAATAAGACTGGGTGTAGAATTTAACTCGTGTAAGCATATAGTACTGAAATCCCAAGTTTATTGTGTAATTTAAAAGTATTGCTTTCTATTTTTCATCAGTTTTTTTTATTACTGGTTTTCATCTTTCCTCCGACCATGACCATTCTGCAATTTTTTTTAAATACATTTTTTACTTTTTTTAACTTACTGAAGACTCAAATACTTACATTACTTCCTCACATTCTACTACTTTTAAGTAAATACCTACTTGGAAATTGGAAAGTTGGTTCATATAAGTCATAGCATGTTGCAATAATAATGCTCTAATACACATTTTAAATTTACTTAGTACTTGTAATTGTAATGATTATTGTAAGTTAAAATGCAAGTTTAGTATCCCTTGGTTCTGTTCAAAAATAGTGTCAAAAATAATTATTATTACTCATTATATTTTCATGCACTGTTCTAACGTAGGTACCTAATACCTACATAGCTAAAATGTGCCTATTGGTATTACGTTCGACTTCCAATTCTGAATATCTAACGCCAATGCCGAATTCTGCCGTAGCTCATCGACTCTGGACAAACTAAATACAGAGGCTAATTAACTACTAATTAACCATTGTTGTAATATGGAACACGGCAGTGCGATGACTGTGGACAGTGCATAACTAAAGTGCATCTTCTGGTCGGTCATCTCCTTCCTGGTCATGATAATAATATATACGGAGATTAAATACAGGTGTACGTCTTATCTCATCGACTTTTTTTTTAGTGAAAATACATAGTTAAAATTTACAATTTTGGAATCGACACAATAAATTATTACACTATTTTTTACACATTTTTTTTAGTACTGCCACTGTCAGTTAGTGGATACAACCATAATTGCATCATTAATCCAAATACCAATTGCCATGTGTGTGTATGTAAGTATGTGTATTTATATTTAATGTACCTACGTACATATGTATAGTGCATGGAAAACAAAAAACGGCAGGATTCTATACAATTTTTCCTTATTTTTGTGATAATAATTATTGTTAACTTATAAATATTTTTCCAGCTACATAAGTTGCCGTTACAGGTACTTGGCTGTACATTCATTCTCACGTAGCATGCCTAACATTCATAGGTTATCATCATCATCGTGTATAATGATCTTATTTAAGTAAAGAGCACATTAAATTCATCATTATAATATAAGTAGCATACACAGAGTTTTTTTTGTCACTTCATTCTACTACATACATCATGTTTATCTTGAAATTTTTAACAAGCCGCAGTGCAGCGTCACGCGGCACCACCGGCTGTATCGAGATTCTGTCAACAAGTGGAATACACACACTTATTAGGTATTATAATTATGTATTGAATATTTTTAATTTTTTTGTATGTACACATTAATCGAAAGGAAGGTAATAATTGTATCTACAAGAATTTGGAAACAAAATACATGGGTATAGTTATGTTGTGGATAGGAGAGTACTTACGTTTTTAGTATTTGAGTAAAAATAAAAGTTGAAAAATTCTAAATAATTATGTATCTACTGATGAGCTCATCATTACATTCATTCTTGTATCATGTTCTACATATTGTTACACAACTTGACACCTTCACAGTATAGATACCTACACCCTACTAACATCATAATAAACCTTTTATTTTCCTATAATTTATATTTATCAGATTTCATAGCCACTTTCTTGGACCCTCTGCACCTGCAACTTGGCGTGGCATAGTAAAAGTGTCGGTAGTTCATAACATTATATAATATATTAAATATGTATACCAGTACAACGTTCACATTGGCATCATAACAATTATTATTATTATTATTTAAATGCCATATATAATTAAAAGTGTGCATCAAGTTCATTTATGTTTTTGTTGTCGTGGAATTAATTAAGATTAGGATTTCGCGTCAGAACTCTACGAGAGTTCCTCTCCTTACAAATGTATGTATACGTATAGGTAAAGTAAGTAAGTACCAAAGTTTACTATAAATTATTATGTCCGTTCATCGTACTCCGGTTGAGTTTGGATTTTTGAATGAAAGTTGTGTAATCATTTTACAATTAAGTAAATAGTGTACGTTCCATACAACACGTAAGCATCATTATTTCATTTACCATTAGTATAATTTACTGTATATATATATATATATATCTATGTAGGAGATCGTTAAGATTACATATTATATTTATAACATTTTATTTTCACATTTCCTCGTAATCAACGTGTATTAGAAATTTGAGGAGTGAGTACTACAAATTACAATATATATCACAATTAACATGTTATTTACCTATTCCCATGAATTACAGAAAACCTAATGCTTTTTTTTCTCGCAACTGTAGGCTGGGATCGGGACGTATTATTCTTCAACACCCACTGTTGTAATACACAAATTTCATCAGCTTTTAAAGTTTGGTATATCTGATCCACTATTAGGTATATATACTTACATATATAACTGTTGTAGATTTATAATTCCTGTTTTGTTAACCACATGGGTACATGGGTAATTATATTAGTTTGCTTTTCATTTATTTACTACATATCATGTAAACGTTTCAAGTTGTAAAACAGTAAAGTTAGAATTTTGTTTTCTTAATTAATCCGTGTGATCCATTTTGTTTAACTCGTAAGCGCAAAGATATGTATAATTACATCACCTAACACGTATGATATTGCATAAATAAATAATAATAATAACATTTAAAAATCTCAAAAAATACACGTACTGAGTGCTGGATGAGTAGACCTGACTATGGACTATATGGACCATGACAATACCTTACCGGTCATTCCTTTTGTAATACAAAGCGTGAAGCTACACTAATAGATATTTAAGTACCTATCAATTGATTAAATAAACATTGTAATTATTGTAAATGTGTAGAGAAAGAAACAATATTGTGATAAAATACTACACAGACTTGCAAAATACTTTTTAAGTTTTAGCTGTTAGTTTGGTATTAGTTACTAAAAATATAAAATGATTTAATAGTTTAGCTATGTATTCGATACCTATATTGGAATAGAAACAATTTAGTACTTAATTAAATAAATACTAGTATAAATTGTTGTAGCGTGTCACATTTCATACACAGACCGACAAGAAGCCTAATAATTACTTTAATGGAGTTACTACAAGTTAACAAAAGTATTGCTTCACTGTTCTATTCATAGCATAGTTATATCACTTTCCTCCACTCCTACCCGCACAATGACAATGATATTATTCCCGTTGCTTATTTATGGTATCCCCTTATACGACGCAGAAGATCAGAGCTTCTGAAGGAAGTCTATAATTTGACTGGAAACCAGGACATTGTAGCAACAATTAAGATACGCATACATACTGAGATGCATTTAAGACTTTTGGATCCATATACGTCCCTATTATATTATATTCACATTGTTCAATAGTAAATCACCAAAATGGTTTCAAAAATGGTAATAAATATTTTAAAAAAATTTAGTACCATATACATATAATATATATAATACACGAATGGCTTGAGATTTAAAAAATTAAGTAACTAAATATATATGTATGTACTTATATATTTATATTTTTCATACTTATTACACTTTAACCGTTACAACTATGGGAAATACAACTGCTGTTATGCTATCATACAGGATACAGATAAAATAAACAATAAATATGGATACGAATATTATGATTGATACTTTAAGCATTATAAATTAACAATTAGTATGTAATACATCAACGAACATTGCGATCGATAACTTAATAATAGTGAGTCGTTTCAGTTTTATTTTCTTGGCCTTGGAGATATTAAAAGGGGAAACGGATGTAGAAGTATATTCCCAAGTTTTAAATGCCCATGTCCTAGTCTTACTTTCACTACTAATGTCGCAGTTGCTGTCCTGCACAATACATTAATCAAAACTCTTGAATCCAAAAATATTTAACACATTCAAATAAGAAGCTTTCGAAATTAGTGTATAATTCTGATCCTGCTGTCCCCTTGTTTTAACGATATGGGTGAAATACCTATTTACCTAAATTATTGTGTAGTGATTCTTTAAAGCGTACTTAAGTTTTAGAAATTGGAATATTTTGGAATTAATATACTGGCTTTCTTATTGACACTCCCATGTTGGGCGATTTGAAAGGGGGAAACGTTGGGAAAAATTAGAATTATATTGGCTATAACAACTAATGTAACTCATAATGGGGTTTCATTATTATCATTGTCATTATGATTACCCTTGTGGTGGGGGTTTGAAGGCATCATTGACTTCAACGTTTCATCCCGATCACTATCACTGTGAGGACCACTGACAACAATCTCTTGTGATTTCGTTAAATCTTGTGCAAACGTGACATTTTTGCGGGAGCTAGTAGCGCTATGAGGATTACTGGATAAATGACCCAGATCAATTGATCCTTTTCGGGTTAAAAACTCGGAACGACTTTTCGTACAACTAGCACCACCACCCCCAGCTGCCACAGTGTACTGCGGCAGTTGAGAGTTACCATCACCCGCTTGATGATAATCCTTTTTGAGTGGAGGGGATGGAGATTGTTGTGTTTTGGAACGATATGGAAGAGAAGGGTGAAAGTAGACGTAGTAGAGAACCATACACAGAATACCCAAGAAGAATAATGCATAGTCCGCCACGGTTCCCGAGACACGAAACCAAAAAATCTCTGGGGTGGAGACATTAAACGAAAAGAACCAGGTGAACAGCAAGATGGTATTTTCGAGGAAACAAATGAGGTAGAAAGTCAAGTACTTGTAGCGTGTTTGTTCATCCCGAACATTAAAGTAGGTAAATACGTAGATGAAAGCGACGACTAAATTTAAAAGTGCTTCTTCACAGTGATTGGCACACTCCTGGTTACCTTGGACAATTAACCAGGCAAGCATGGCCAACCAATGAACTACACACACAGGAACAAGAAAGATGGGATAAGTAGAGGCGAACACTCCAAGTGCAAATACCCGTGAACCTGTGACCATACAAGTCGAATTAATTAGTTTTATTATTTTATATTAGCACTCATTACTTTATAGAGTTTGAGTAAATTAAAAATTAACAATGAATTACAATGAAACTTACTTATGGTACAGAAATGCCAAATAAACTGTAAAATTGTGCCCTTGTATGATATATTCGGCTTATCAGGTTGTGAATACCGTAATGAACGATGATAAGAAGACAGAGACCAAGCTAAGCTCACTAACGATGACAAAATTGCCAAAAATAGGTAGAGACCTGCAAATAGGAAAGCAAAACTTTTACTTAAATCCATTTTTTTCAATTGCATGATGATTAAACTCCGTAACAATATGAAATGTGCTAATATAGACAAAAGCGGAATCAATTAAATCATAGGTTTAAAAATTAAGAACACGACTTACGTTGATTCTCACTCTTAAATGGGGCTTTCTCGTCGCGGAAGTGATAAATGAGAATGTACAATTGTAATGTAACTTGCGGAGCGGATTCCAAAAAACTCTCAAAAAGACGTAAAAGAGAAGCATCTGCATCTTCAGTCACCATATAAGT
The DNA here is from genome assembly GCA_034695205.1 of Dicyrtoma fusca. Lineage (NCBI taxonomy): Eukaryota > Metazoa > Arthropoda > Collembola > Symphypleona > Dicyrtomidae > Dicyrtoma > Dicyrtoma fusca. The sequence continues at coordinate 2,405 of JAQFZC010000623.1, read as the reverse complement.
ATAATAATATTTTTGCTGCATCTTATCATCTCTTTTAGCAGCTGCTCTGCTCTTTAATCCATAAATAAGAGAGTCAATGTACCTGAAATTGTGAAACACATTAAATTAACTTTTCCATACTTACATACCTATTCTTTTTTTAACCGTAAAGTAAAAGTAAAAATTAGCATGAATTACATAAGTACTTAAATGGCATAATGTATTAGAGTTACCGAAGTACAGGGGCAAGTTGCAAGAGTAAAAATATGGTTCGAATTATCCATTTTGTGCAGGATGCTCTTGCAATTGTTTGATTGTCCATGTCCATTACGTACCTACGTATAATTAAAATATGTGATTACAAATGTATTTTCTACTTAAGCTGTTGAATGAATGTCACTGTAAATTTTCGAATATAAAAGTCAAGGAGGTATCTTACCATCTCAGACTGAAAGCAGTCATTGTTCCTGCAGGTATTATGACAAAGACTAGAGTTAGAACAAAGTACCAAATATTATGAGTTTGGTAGTAAATGCAGGCGACATAAATATCCATGGCCAGATCGAATAGGTAGGTGACCATTGACAAGAGGATGCACGTGATATCAAACCAATTGAATCGAAGCGAATCTGGAAGAGCATCTGTTTCATCGTATTGCAACCACTGAGATTCAGGTGTCTGGGCCATGTCCAAAACATCTCCCTCTGAATGTTTTTTCCGAATTCTTGACGCTTCTTTTCCATCTTTCATACTTCCGGCTGACATTTTCTCTCTTTGCAAGGTTGATATTATCGTTGCGATACGCTAATTTGTAAGAGATTTTCAACCAAACTGTTAGCAAACATGGGGTTACTCAAAATTTGTATCCTCCTTTCTTCTCATGATGTCACATAATTCACTCTAAAAATAAAAACAGAATGAAATACTGATGAACCCATTCAGCACTGGAAAGTTTAAATACCTATACTTAAAACTATTTTTAAAATGTCCATTATTTACAGTCTGACCAAAACTGAGAAACAAATATGGACAGTCTTAGTCTGTAGATCAAACAACAGTACGCCAAAAGAACATTGTATGTGAAAAGCTTGGGTAGTTGATTCATTGGTTCTGTTAGCATTGTTATCGCGCACTCAAGTTTACAAGACTGATAACCGAATGTTTTCGTCTTGGATCGACTATCCTCACTTCTTACAGTCCACACACTCTTTGGCGGTGGATGGATAAAAATTCGTTTATATACTCGGGGAAAAAATGCCTATATTAGGTAAGTTTAAAAATTACATGCACATGTAGAATGGAAAACAACACAAGGTAAATGTGAAGAGCTTTGACTGCATATTTTCCTGAACAGAGTCGTACCATAAATTTTAAATGTCAAGTACTAATAACTTATAATGTCAAATCGGTGGAATTATTAGGCTAATGAACAGTTTTGAAAAAGAAGGGGGTAAAGGTGAATGTGCGAACGAAGGGAGAACTTTGAGCAGTCTATATAGACAGGAAACTACAAAAGGTTCTACCTACTGCCTACAACGTAAACGGTTAGTTTTTGTCTTAGTAAACAACGAGGATAGAAAGAAATTATAATCACGCAAGGCAGTGTCATCATGTGTAACTAAAATGATATTTGTTGATTAAATACTTACCAAAGGTTGCTGTTGTGGACTTGTCGTACAGAACAAAATCACTCCTTCCCTCCCTTCCTTAGTGTCTCAATATTCTCTTACTAGTCAGTCTTTATATTCCTAGTCAACTGTTCCAGTTCTATGACTGACAAGAATACCGTAATACCTGTCCATTTCATTGCGTGTTTGGGACTGGGACATGTTATAGTCATACAACTATTAATTATATATATTCTTCAAACTTCTAAAAAATGATACCGTCGCCGGTGATCGCTGGTCATAAATAGCATTCTAAATTCAGACTCGTGCTTGTGGAATTGTATATTTATGTTTTAGTATCTTGGAATCAGTCAATCAGTACTACTTGTTACTTGTCACATAATTGCGTTCAACTTTAACTTCCATTCCTTCTCCTTTGATTAACATCTTCTGGCGTTGGACGTCAATCCAATAGTGAGTTCTGTAAGTAAATAGTCACAAGATTTTATTTACAATCATTTAAAAGTTTACAAACAACTCTAACTTTATAGTTTATTTTTTAGGATTCAAACGGTGAATAATGAATGACCCTTATGCACTCGGTTCTTGACAATAATAAGTTAGCTTTTTAAGATTTCAATTTATAATTACCTACTTTCAAATTCAAAATTAGAAACTAATCTAGTCTTCAAACTATTACTAACAACCAATGTGCAGTTACAAATTAGTAAACAAGATCAATTCTGAGTCTCATGTGTTTCCTGATAACTGGCTTGCAAAATAAAAACTTGGCTCATATTAAGAATGACGGCTGACCTG
>JAQFZC010000622.1:0-44949 GCA_034695205.1 Dicyrtoma fusca | reverse complement strand
TTTGTGATGCCAACACACAGGCTCTAGGGACGTCCTTAGTGTCGGCCACAAAAAGTTGGTCATGTCTGCCAAGACCTCGAATTTTACCCTTATAATGATAGGGTTCTTGTACTAGGAAGATGTGAGAGCAAATTTGGGAGTTAGCCGGAACCCGGTGGTCCATGGTGGGCGCCTGTTTCACCACCCTATCCCGCAAGCCGCATAGTGAAGCGGCTGCGGCCTTAGAGTGGTGAATATTGATTTGGGTCAGGTCTATACGAGATACCATTGCATTGGCACCCACCATATGACCCGACCGCACCAACCCCTAGCGCCCACCACAACCCACCAAGCACCTTGGCACCCCCTCCTATGCTCACCACATTTCCTTTTCCCTTTCCTCGAGGAGGTATAAACCACTAGGGTGCAGATGGAAAGAGAGTGCCGAAGTGTGCATGGCCAGAAATGCCGATCTGTGCCAAGCCCAACTACACCACATCCATCATTCCCCCGTGAGATACACCACAACAAACTGATTTGCGAGTGAGCCCGATAGCAATGAAAATGTCCACCTATGTCGGGAACAGATTCAAAACTACCGCGTCCGTGGATATACTTAGTCACGTGATACTCTACGCACACTGAAAGGTGCGGTACTGTACACATGTCTAAAAGTACATCCTTCACCAAACCAAACAAATCCATACTTTTTCCATTTCCAACTCTCAAAAAGTCGAAGAAAACGGGAAAAAAAATGATAAAATGTGTGTGTGTGTTACTTACCTGTGAAGAAGTTTTCGGCCGACATCCTCCAAGTTTCACACACACACAAAATTGCTTCCAAAACCTCAAAATTGAGATGAGAAAAACACGAATTTCACCGATTGACGGGACTGCCTTTTAGTGCTAGACTGCTACTGTCGAGAGTCAAGAAGCGAATCTCGGCGCCAGGCTTACAGTCACTAATGAAAGTGAGGCTAATAGTCTACCACCTGAAAAAATTGCAGTTGAAGCGGGATTGAGTACTTTGTGATTGCTATGTATTTGTGAGCTGTCGAACGACATTAAATTGCACTGCTTTCGTGCTGTCGGGGAGTTTGGGCACGCCCTTTGAAAATATAAATCATCGGATGAGGATGCCCATCGGTATATCATGTTCTTGGGCCATTTTGGGTTATTTATTGTCTTTTTTGAACAAAAATATATTTAGCAATCAGACATTAATAATTCATTCAATTCCCTCATGAGTTCGGTTTATACATGCTTGAGAAACAAAATTATTTAAAAATACGTAAACGTCTTGAAGCTAGAATATAGTCCAGGTTTGTTATATATGATATGTTTTAAAACATGTAAAAAATGTGTGGCGATTTAAAAAATGTTTTCAATGAAAAATATTTCTCAAAATAATTATGAAATGATTTTTGGCTGGAATTATTGCCCCGGATCAAACATTTGTGTTGACAAACTGTAAGTTGTTGTGCTACACTAACCTTATCAATATCAACATTAGTAAAAGGGGAGAGGTTGGTAAACAAAATGGAATTAGTGTGATTAATGTATCTAATGTTGCTAGCATTTGTCAAGCTTTACCAAGTTTTCCGTGTACACTTATTGACCAATCAGTCAGTCGTGTGGCAAACGAAGTTGCTTACATTTTTAAACATGATTCATTTCTACACTAGATTTATAACCCGAAATACTGTAATAAAGTCTGTAGTGCTTTCTATAATTCGATACAAGCGAGTTGAAATTATGGCGAGTTGTGTATGCAAGCCATTGGAACGTTTAAAATATCAGTGTACGTCAATAATTTCAAAAATAAAAGGAAACTTCTTAATTTCAAGCAATTTTATTTCAATTTCTCTTGAAAACCTTTTATGTTTTGGTTGGTTCACTGGACTTTTTCCAGACAGAAGTCCGTCAAAATGTTGCCGTTGCCGTTTTCAACAGAAAACTAAAAATTCTTCAAAGGAGCTCTGCCGATGGTGGAGCCCAATCGTGCTTTACAGTTTGTCTCACATTATTTTAATTGTTCTAATAATCATGGACTCCTATGAAACTATTGTTAAACCCACATTTGGTCGGAGTGGATTTGCACTGTCTAACAAAATCCTTGAGACACTTACATTCTATACCAGCTCTGTAGCCGATTTTATGTTACGCATCGGTGCTGCGCTATTGTGTAGAACAACTTCATCCCTGGTCTGTCGGGACATAAAAACTCTTGCTGGGGAAATTCAAAAGCAGAAGATGTGCTTTCGATGCAGCCAGTCTTCAATTATAGAACAAAATCAAAGCATTTATGGTGGAAATGGTGCTAAATTCGTTTTGGGTGGGATGTTTATAGTCTTGCTATTCGCAGCCTGTGAGCTGTACCCAATTTTTTCATGGATCTTACAAGAGCACACGGATGCGGATGAGATCATTTTGAAGGAAACGGTCTATTTAGTCAACCAAACCATTCAAGGCATAGCTTACTTGTTGGGAAATCTGAATTCAGTATTCAGCTTTGCTTTTGCGTTTTCCTTCATAATTCTGTGTGGGCTTGCTATCGTAGGATTGCATGACTCATTTACATCAGAAATAGTTAGAGCGATCCGATATACGCCGAGCAAGAACAAAGTTTGGGAAAATAAAAAAACGACACAAAGACTTTCATATTTAAATTTAAATCCAAGTGCAATTGTATCAGTCTCTTCTGGAAACGTTGGCAACAATTTAGACTGCGATGGAAATGATATTGAGACGTTTTTATTGAAATTTGAAAAATTGAAAATTATTTGTGAGCACTACTCTAAAGTAGCTGGATTCTACAGCTTTGTAATCTCTACTTGGGCCACTATACATTTAGTCGAAAATGCCACTAACGCTATACTTCGGTCTGACTGGAATGGCATGGCCATTTTTCAAAGTCTGTCATCAGTATTGATCATCCTTATGATTGCGCATTTCGGAGAATTTTTCCAGTCAAAGGAAAGTACCCACATTATTTGATTCTACTAATAAAGGAACATGTCTTCCTTTATATTTTTAAAATAAAGCAATACGTATACAAATTGTAATAGTTTTGTTTGTTTGTGATTTTTTTAGGTGAAATCAATGAGCTCTGAATTAGAAAATCAAGCACTGAAGAACAGATGCCTAAATGACCGTGAAAAACAATTAATTAATTGGATTGTCTCTTGGAAGTACCAGCTGACAGCTTGGAACTTATTTAGCATCGACCATACACTGATACCTAGGGTTAGTTTAAACAAATACGTTGTTTACTATTTACTATTACCCAGTTAGTTATAGTTATATATATTTGTTTTCTAAAATACAAAATATTTGCGGAGTTACTACAATGCTATAACATTGAAGTATTTACATTTTATTTCAGGTCATTGGAACTGTGATGACTTACTTCGTCATTCTGCTTCAGTTAAAACTCTCCGAGAATACCTCAAAGTCTGTGTGATTAATATTTACAAATGGGGCTAGAAAACAATTACACAACAAAAACTTATTTTCAAATTACTTTACGTTGACTTTGAAGAAACTATGCTATGGATGCAAGCTTCATTTTCGGTGTCTTAATATTAGTTTAATTTGTTAATTGCTTCAATGTGGTAATTAACTGAATTTAGTGATTGATTGAATTTGACAATTGATTGACTTTTGAATTTTATAATTGATTTAATTTGAGATTGATTGAATTTTGTATTTGTTTATTATTGATTTAATGTAATAGTTGATTCAATTATTATTTTAAAATGATTGTTTTCAAGTCTTGAGAACCAAACACATATGAATCAATCATGTCGACACTCCCAATAACAACAACAAGTAACTTGAATATGTAGAAACTAGGAACTATAGCAGTAATAGTAATACAAATTACAAAGTTACAGAGTTTCTCTTTAGTTACATTTACATACAAGAAATTCAGCTGTGCTGGACAAACAAAGCCCTTGCACCTTTTAAATACAAAGTATAATATCGAATGTTGCTATTTTTAACTAATCGTTAGTGCTCGTATTGGATTGTGATCAGCAATTATTTTCAATTATTATCAAAATTGTAACTGAGAAGAAAATATTTATCTGTTATTATGTAGTTTAATTGCGTACGAAAATTGCTATTATATATCACGTTTTATTTCTTACGGCGCAGTTCTACTGAGTGTACATAATTATATACTTATATAGTATCTTTATGAAACAGTAAACAACGCTGACTAAATTAAGATAATATGATTAGCTTGACGCTTTAATTATTGTCAAAATATGGTGCAACACACAGTCTTATTTTCTACTGCCAAATAAGATTTAAGGTATTACATATTGCATTGGACGGTTCTTTCAGTCGGATGGGCGCAAAGTATTTTGAAAGTTGAATTAACTATTTAGCAAGTAAGCAAAAGCGTAACCCATACTACCAATAAATACAATAGTTAGTTTGTATTTCTCTACGATAACTATTCGGTCCTGTTTTTCTTCTGTTTATACGAGAGGCGTCTATTCCATCCTTTCCTTCCTTCTTTCAACTAAATAACTTTTAACGTAAGCAATGCTGGCCAAAAATCAAGTTTTACTAGAAAAAGCTACAGCGTTTCTACGGCGAATCACCACCTTTGGTGAACGATTTTATTATTTGCCCTATAATTGGAACAAAAATTCAAATCAAGTTACCTTCAATAATTCTAAGCTAGCAAAAGTCGCTTATTTTGCACAATTATTCTGTGTACTGTTTTACGAAATTTACCTTCTCTACAAGTGTACCGTCATTCTTCGTAGCCCAACTGAGAAGCTACAGAGACAAATTCGGCTGGGTTACTTAACTTTTGTGTACACTATCACAAATACTAATCACCTGGTCACAATAAAGCAGTATGGGTCACTCCATCATTTCATTAACGGTTTCAACGATGTGGCTCAAAAAATCAACGGTAACTTTTTTACTCGATGGTCATTACGGAAGAATAAAGTTTGCATTACCATAAAGTAAAAAATGTTGGGAATTTTTAAATCGTGTAGATACCCACGGGCCCATCAAAATCGATGACGAGAAGAAGCTGGGTCGATTAATGAAGGCGTCTACTTTTGTTGCTGTTTTGGGCTGTTCGAACGCATTCGCTGCTGTCATAGCTCCAGAATCACCCACAGTTGTAACTTCGTTGTTCGAAAACCCGAAGCAATTACCCCTCAGAGTTAAATTGCTAATTGGTGGGGCTCACATTTTCATCAATTTGTTCCATTTTTATCCAGTGGCTTTCTACTTTTCCCTTTTGCCGTTGTACGTCTACAGTGTTGCTCCGGTGGTACGCTGCTTAAGGTATATGCTTTACATAACTTTTAATAACAATTATTCCTTCTAATAAACATTTAACAGTTGACAGTAGTCAGTAGTTCAGTAGTGATTTAATTCTGGTTCAAATCTTCGTTTAAGAAATACGACGGCAAAACGTAATATTTACCCTCATCGAAGTGCCCTTGGTCCAGCCGAGTTCTGTAGACGTTACACTCAACTAGGGATTCTTCAGAGTCATTTCAACGATGCATTCAGTATTTGGACGATTGGCATTGAAGTACTGGGCATCGTATTTGCTATACTCAATATGTTTCAAGCCATTGAATTCGCAAATGTTCGGTCATTCGTACTCAGTCTCGCATCCGGGGCTTGTTTCATAGTTTTGTACAAAGAATTCGCGAGGATCCATGAAAATTCGATTGAGACTTTGGCCAGCTGGAACACCATACTTGGACCCAAGTGGTTTAAAAAATATTTACGATCCTGCAGACCGCTATCCGTCACCATTGGGGGCTTTTATTTTGCAGACAGAGGGCTCCCACTTACTATGCTGAGCATTATTTTTATTAATACGGCCAACCTTATCGTGTCATTTGGTTCATCTTCACACCAGTAGCAGTTGACAGTGTACGTGCACCAATTTTAAACAATTAATTATATCTTATTTCTATTAAAAAGAGGCATAATTTGGTTTTTGTTTGAGTTTCCTGTTATAAGTTGTAGTATGTATATCTCAATAATTATTGTAATCGTGACTGTCAACTGTATAGCTAGGTTCCTATTTTTATTAGCAGAATGGGTTGGGTCAGCAAATACGATTAGGTAATTGCAGGGCAATAATTGAACGAATTGCAATGTTACTGTTTATTGGATGTTATACAATTTTCGATAATTTTGTTTACTTGTGTACTGTTTTCAACTCCAGTTCTAGGATTATAATTGATTCTAGCAATTAAGCCACTAGGTTAGTAATTAGTCTCCCGCTTGACATTACTGTTGACTGTTAACTGTCGCCGAAAGGAATCTATTATTGCTTTTACTGTGTTTAAGTAAATGAAACATCGCTTTGTAGAATTTAAACATAAACTGGTAACTTGTAACTAGTGGTTAACAAAACTGTATCTATTTTTCTATTGAAAACATAAAAAACATGAAAATGTCACTTCATTTTGATAAAGAAACGCTCAAAAAAAGGTTCCAAATTGTTTCGGCTTTTCCCTCTAAAAGCACTAAATGTAAACGGTCAACCAATTTAATCGACTCACTTCTTTGCATTGGTTGGTTTACGGGACTGTTCCCGTCACAAAATCCTAATCATTGTTGTAATTCTAAATGTTTTCGGAGCCCGAATGACCAACAATCGTTCAACGGTGTCTTCAGGTGGTGGCGCCCAATAGTGCTATTCAGTATAGCATGTATTGGGTTAATATTTCTGGCAATTCTTGATAGCTACGAAACGATTGTAAAGCCAACCTTTGATCAATCAGGAGGCCTCACCCTATCAAACAAGATCCTGTGGAGTCTCATTTTCTACGCTAACTTTGTAGCGAATTTGATTTTGCGCATCGGGGCTGTCTTGCTCTGTCCATCAACTTCAGCCCTAGTTCACATGATCAACATGAAACAATGTAGGAGCTCTGGTCAACACATTTGTGAAGAAACTAACAAAAAATTCGTTTTTGGAGCCAGTTTTATATTTCTATTATCCGGCGTTTGTGAGCTTTTCCCAGCGTTTTGGTGGATCTTTTCAGATCATGAGGAAGATGGAGTGGTGATTGTTTTAAAAGAAACCGTTTTTTTAGTAAACGAGCGCATTCGAAGCATGGCGTATCTTCTGGCTAGCCTCAGTTCTTGTGCAGCTTTTGGATTTGCATTTCACTTTACTATTTTTTGTGGTCTAGAAGTTATTAGTTTGTTTGAAGCCTTCTCAGTGCACATTATGAAAAAGGTAAATTTTGGGGAAACCAAGGGGAGTGCTTGGGAAAAGGAGTGTGGAGGGACACGAGGAACATTTTGTTCGATCGGAATTGTATCGATCCTAGAAAAAACTGAAAAGGGCTTGGGCACTGGTTGTAACGTGGAAGAGTTTGTACTCAAATTTGAAGAATTCAAAACAATTTTTGGGTTGTATTCGAAAGTGGCTGGATTCTACAGCTTTGTAATAGTCTTTTGGGCCACGGTGCATTTAATTGAGAATCTTAGTAGCGCTCTGCTGGAGTCACCGGGTGCAAAATTAGCTATAGCTCAAAGCGTGTCTTCTGTCTTGATTATCTTTATGATGGCACATTTTGGGGAATTTCTACGGTCTAAGGTAGCTATTCCGAACTCTAGTGTATGTGTCATCTTATTTATCGTATCGTCTTATGCTAGGATTGAAGTTCTGTATAATTAATAATGAATTACAGGTGGAGTCCGTAGGCATGGAACTGCAAAGTCACTCCATAAAGAATCATAATTTGAATCCCAAGGAGAAAGAATTAATTGGCTGGATAGTGTCTTGGAAATACAGGCTAACTTCTTGGAATTTATTCAGCATTGATCATACTCTGATACCAGGCGTAAGTACCTTCACAAGTTTTCGAAATTAGTTTGATATTCACTTCAATTCGGTACATAAAATAATTTAAATGAAATAGAATATAATAAAGCAGCATGCACGTTACTAAATAACATTCTTGCCATTTGTTTTATGTGTCTTACTTTAGGTGATTGGAACGGTGATAACCTATTTCGTCATTCTTCTTCAACTGAAACTAGCAGAAAATGCTCGACAGGCCCAACCAAAGCTCCCTTAAATTATTTTATTATCTGGGTGTTACAGTAATAATTAGGTACTTATTTCGTGTAGTTTTTCCGTCACAGTTTAGTGTAGGAACGGTGGAAAGAGGAATTTTAGTCTAGTTCCGTACAATTCGTTAGTTACATAACTTTAATTAAAACAATAATTTAGAATCATATTCATAATATTATGCATTTAGTAATTTCAATACTGCGTAATAGTGACGGCAGTTTTTTAAGCTTATAAAATGTAAAATGAAAGTTATGCAAAATTTGCTTGCTAATAAGACCATCGCATCGTTCCGTGTCAGCTTTGTGTGGCGTTGCATATTTACAAAAAATGTAAGCAACTTTCATTAGTATTGGGAGTACAATGGATAGAGGTGTTCCGTCTATATGTACAGTAAAGCTTCTAATAAAAGACGGACTTCCAATAGACGGCGGGGGTTGAAATGAGTTTTGTAAATATATAGCATGGCCTTCTAATAAACGGCGGGTCTCTAATAAACGGCGTAGGTCGAACTAAATTTTGTAAATAGTAGACGGGGCCGTCTATTAAAAGCTTTACGGTATGTACGTATTTAAAAATACTTGCGTAGTTCTTGCGTAATTCTTTGTGCGAATCAGTTTTTCCTTAGACTTTGTACATGTCTTAAATAGATACTGATATTGATAGTCTAAAGGTTCTTGGTGCGTTTTATTTTTTAATATGCAAAGTTCAATTCAGCAGCTGTAATAACAAAACCCTAATGCCTCATAGGGAAAGTTCAAAATATTACAAAATATTCTGGTGTGCAACAGTGCACGTTGTTGTTCATTTCCAATACCAACGACGCACATTTTTGCAGTGAGTACCTAAGTTTCTATTTTGTAAAGACTTTACGAGCGACAAGCTGCTGCTGTCGTAAGTCTGGCCATTAAATTAAAACTTCGAACTGCTGAAGGCTGTGTCAGTTTAAAAACTGAAACACTTGCGAACACAAATTATCTAGTCTTTTTTAGAGCGTTGTAGAGTGCCTACGAACTAGCCAATTACTACTGACCAAATGCCCGAATAAAAAATTAAGTAATGCAAGTATTCAAATCTTTCATGTAAACTAACTTCTTTCGTTGGTTTGTACCCGCTAGTGAATGAATAAAAAACAAAGCTGTTCTATATTCATTTCTCGATGAACTATTCTGAACAAAGCATAGCATAATAACATTTCGCTTTTAAAAATATCTCTTCCTTACTTCCTTCCTATATGCTATAGTGACTAAATAAATACTTACAAATAAAATGTTTTAATTCCATCACATAAACAACATTATGACATCATGTAAGGGTGAGATTTACAGTCACATTGTATTTCAATTCGAAAGGCAATGGGAGTAAAAGATTTCTTATAGTAAAAATTCTGGTTAAAAATATTCGTTTAGGCAAAGAGAGTAATGTACCTGAAATACGCAGCTGAAATGATTTCATCACTAGTGTGTCATCAGCCGCATTTATTACCATCAAAAGTTTAAACTTCTGCATGACGGAAGGCTGATCTTGTTTAGTATTGACGTGGTTATCAACGATTTATTTATTCCTCCACTTACTGCATTCAATGACAATGACATCTAAAAAGTTATTAGTTTGTTTAACCCGGTCATAACTATAAAGTAGTGTTTCATAGTCGCATTCAAAAGCTGAGCTACATACGGGCTAAACAAGTAATAATGATCGAGGTTAATAATTCTACCATTTTCAATATTTACCAGAAAATCACCGACAGGAAAGCCAGGTTTTTTAACTCACAGTGAATACTTAAATTCTGTAGTACTTTGGTATATCACTGTAGGCTAACAAGGAAGAAAAGATGCAAAATGAAAATATATAAAGGCATCAAAAGAATTATCGACAGCAGATCTAGAACTGTACTATAAATATTCTATAAAAACACTAGTTTTTCATTCATTTAATAACTCGAAAGAATCAGCAGAAAGTAGACCCGCTAAGCTTCTAAAGCACTAACAGATTTTGATCGAAAATTTGAATTAAATTACAAGATGGTCTTTAAAAAACGTTCTGTGGATTTGTTTCTCGTTTTGCTGGTATTTGGTTTTGTGGCTCTTGCATTCAAAACGGCCAGTACAACTTCGTGTGGACCAAACCCAACAGGCACACCACCAAGAATTACTGGTACCACTTCACCAAAGCCCACGCCATTAGAACCTCCATCAGACACCGCGTCAAACAATAGAAGGATCAAAACAAACTTCTGATTGCTGTGTGGGGGTTGAAATAATGAACTGACAAAGATTGTTTACTTTAACTAGCATCGGACGCGTGGACCCAATCCAAAAACTATGGGCGTGTATAATGGAAACCATTCTAACTTACTATTTCCTTTCTAATTTGTTACGTGTACTACACTTTACTTGTAATTCTTCTTTACTGTCAAATATTATGCCTTTATTAAAATCAAATTTGACACTGTTTCAAGCATACATACATTTGCTCTATTTTGTTACACAAATATTTGCATTTTCTTAGCATTGTTGATGAGATATTACGCAACTCTGCTCTGACTCGCTCAATTCATACATCTTGAATTCAGACGTGGAATATTTACACCTTTTACATTAGTCGTTGAACGACTTACATAAATGAATTCAACAAAGCCTCTAATAGATCTCAGGTTTCCAATAATTGAACCCTGGTTTATCTCCTAGCAGTTACTTTATTTGACTAGTACATGTTTTCCTTTTATTGTTTCCGGTTTACGTTTGTGAAACAAATTCTACATCTGCAATGAATAAATGACTGAAGAAAATAGTGGTCGTTAAGACGTTGAACCACATTCCTAGATCAACTGACGTCCTAACTTACTGGATTGTTCTTATTCAACCTTGGTACCTTGTGAAGTTCTCAATCGTTAGATGTTAAAACTACCATCGTCCATGATTGCAATAATCAATGTACTATGTGGCTGGTACGTAACTTTCAGGCACATTAAAAATAAAGGCACAAAACAACAAACAATAGAATTGAACCAGCTCAAAATACCAATTTCCCCATGTAGCAGTTATTTGAATGTTTTATTCGTACGAATAAATATACCAACCAAAGTGTAAATAGACTTCTGAAACACTACATAAAACTTCGAGAGCCAGTTTATTTTACCTGAATTACATGCAACATCGTCGGATTCAAGATTTAATCCTTGTGAAACAAAAACGATTTTCGTAAAAACATTAAGTTGTATCCGGAATTTATCTAAAACAAAAACTCGTTATTACAACTTGATAATGCAATTCATCTGAAGACTGTTGACAATGTATTAAAAAATAATCAATTCTGTAGCTAGATGGACACACAGGGGAGGAAGTACGGAATGAAAAATTGACATAGGAATTGCGATTAGGATGCTGCCGATTAAAATAATAAGAGCTCATAACATTAGTGAAGTAAGATTAATTACAATCCAGCATCACCTGCATTTTACTCTGCGAGGATAAAAACAACAGGCTGGTAGGGGTAAAATAAACCCGCAACAACAAAAGCTGAATAATCAACGGTGAATTTAATGACCTTTTAACTCAATTGTATTCTCATGTTATGTTTTATGGTTCGGTTCAATTAAAAAAGGCATAGAATGGAAGAAAGCACATTAGGGTACAAGCAGGTAATTGTGATCAGCTGGTTATTGTGACCGTTTGATTTTTTGTAAGGAAAACAAAAGAATAAATTCACAGTATTATTTTACGTTAGACCCGTTCGTCAAAAGTAACATCACACTGGTAATTTATTCGATTCCTTTCTTTACAAAAAATCAATCGGAACTAATAATCAAAATGAATAGCAATCGGTAATACTAAATTAAACAGCTGCTTTAGCAAAACACTAATACCTGTGTGGAAAAGCTCAAAATATTACAAAATATTCTTGTATATGCAACAGTGCACGTTGATTATCATTTCCTACTCCAACTACGCACATTATTGCATTGAGTACCTACGTTTCTATTTTATAAAGACTTTACGAACGGCAATGTGCTGCTGTCTTAAGTTTGGCCATTAAATTAAAACTAAACTGTAGAAGACTGTCAGTTATAAAACTGAAACACTTGCGAATACAAAATATTATTTGTCTTTTTTAGAGTGTTGGAAAGTGCCAACAAACTAGCCAAGTACTACTGACCGGATGCCTCAATAAAACATTAAGTAATAGTGACATTCGAATCGTTGATGCTATAACTAGCTTCTTGAGCTGGTTTTAGTTTTAATTGCATTAAAAGCAACATTTTGACATCATGTAAGGATGAGGTTTACAATCACATTGCATTTCGATTCAAAATTGGGAAATGTCAATAAAAAAAACTTCCTATAGGAAAGTTCCTGGTTGAAGGTAAATCATTTTCGCAGAGAATAAATACGCAGCTGAACTAGTGATAACTAGTGTGGCATCAGATGTATGTACTTGGCACCATAAAAAATTAATGATTCTACATGGCGGAAGCCTGATTTTGTTTAGTACTGTCGAGATCAACGTTTTATTTACAGACACACGTACTGCATTCAATGTCATCATAAAAAGATATTAGTTTGTTTAACCCGGTCATAACTACAAGTGTTGTGTAGTCGCATTTAAAACTGAACTACGTGCTAAACAAGTAATAATGATCGAGCCTAATAATTCTACCATTTTCAAGTTTGACCAGGAAATCACCTACAAGAAAGACAGTTTTGCAATCTCACATTGAATGCTTAAATTTTTTGGTATTTTGGTATGAAGCTATGGGCTAACAAGGAAGGAAAGAATCAAAATGAAAATATAGAAAGGTATCAAAATAATTGTCGACAGCAGATCTCGAACTGTAGTATAAATATCGTATAAAAACACCAGTTTTTCATTCACTCAATAACTCGAATCCATTTACAAACAGTAGACCTGCTTAGCTTCTAGAACACCAACGGATTTTGATCGAAAACTTGAATTAAAGTACAAGATGGTCTTTAAAAAACGTTCTGTGGATTTGTTTCTCGTTTTGCTGGGAGTTGGCTTTGTGGCTCTGGCAGTCAAAACGGGCAGCACAACTGCATGCAAAGCGACAACACAACGACCACAGCCGGCTCAACCTACTCCTACTACCAGAAGGCCACCACCCACTACAACCACTCCAAGGAGGCCACAACCCACTTCTACTACAATGTCGACCACTAAAACTACAACTACGACGACCACTACACAAGGTCCACCGCATAGAACTAGTACAGCTGATGTTACACCACCACGCCTTGGAGAAGGTAGAACGGTCTAGAAAAACTTCTTCTGATTGCTGTATGGGGGTTGAAAGAATGAACTGACAAAGTTTGTTTACTTTAACCTGCATCGTACAAACCGAACCAACCAAAACAATATGGGCTTGTATAATGGAAACCATTCTAACTTACTAAAATATTCTTTCTTGTACTATACTTTACTTGTAATTCTTCTTTACTGTCAAAAATTGGATCCTTAATAAAACCAAATTCGACAACTTTTCAAGCATACATACATACATTCACTCGGTCTTCTTGTCACAAAACTATGTATTTACATTTACTTAACATTGCATTGTTGATGAGTTGTTACGCAATTCTGCTTCGAGGAATTGATGCATCTGGAATACACATGAATATTTACATACAACGTTTATTGTAATCGTCATTAATCATTATCCCTATTTCAGTTACCGAAAAGCTTCTAATAGTAGGCACCTCCTTCTATTTGTAAAACTCAGTTCGACCCCAGCCGTTTATTAGAGACCCGCATTCTATTTTCAATAACATAATAATAACAGCGGCGCCCAAACCAACACCACCGAATCCACCATCACCTTCGGTATCCCACGCAATTGCGAATGGTGGAGCACAACCTAGAATGAGAGGCTAGACAGCGGTTTCTATGTTTATTTTAAATAATGAAAGAATTTTGAAAACTTTTAAATTTTACTTTTGTGCCCACACGAGTCGGCAAACAGTTTACTTTTTAATAATTTGAATTTTACAGAGGCTGCGCTTACATCTAACAACTAGCTGGAACTCTAGTATGTGTATGTACATATGCTTCCGATTGCTGATGATCTAATGACGATGAATAGGACTATGACTTATCAACCGTGACCGTGGTCATAAATAGATGGCTGGTTAAGATTGGTGTAATAATGTAATTAATATGTATTTATTTTTTATATTTATACCTTTCTAAATATCTTGCCTTTCTTCAACTCTATATTTTTCAATCAAAATATAATTGATCTGCTGTTGTAACTGTAACGTTAAGATTAAATAAAATAATAACAGTGCAGTGTAATTTAAAACATTTTAGTGTCTACTAATAAAAGTTGAATGTTACTTTGGTGTCCATATATAATTATCTATCCAAAATCTAAAGCGTTTATTTTTAAATGAGCGCGAGCGTTCAAGTACACAAGATGATACTATGATAATAATAAGTGCGCCAAGTTTTTTGTTTTGGGTTTTATTCGGATAATCGGTCAATCTTGACTTTATATTATGTTAATTACATACATATTTAAGCAAGTCAAATACATTATAGGATTTCCCTCTGTTAATCCACAATACATATCTTTGTAGACCCACGTGGTTCGCGTTCGCACCTTACCCCTCCCATGTTTGGTGGGCCTGGACAGCACTCAAAATGAGTTTGGCATGGGTCACCAGCAGGTGTACATGGTGGTAGTTGCTTAACCTACAGAATTAATTCAAAACAAAATTAGATTTCACAAATTAATTTTAAATACAGGCTAAATATATAAACAGTTTTAAAATCACTAGTTTTATACAGTTTAATACGGTTATGTACTTACAGAAATGCTTCTGAAAACACGAGGTTCCGGTGTAATTGCATCATACGGAAATGGAGGTAAAGTACCACACGCCGCTGTGTTAGGCGTCTCGATCGCAAGAGTGACAAAAGTGACTCCCACAATTACAATCAAAAAGTTGTAAGGACGATTAAAACCCATGGTGTAATATTAACGAGAAGAAGCTAATTTTTCGAGGAGGTTAGACTTTAATAAGTTAATCGTTAATTGAGATTAGTTTGGGAGGTGTTTGAGTGTTTATCGATAGTAGTTTCAGTAGTGACTGCGGATCTGTGAATGAAACACTGAGCTCCCTTCGCTGGTATTTATACCTGTAGGACCGAGATGCTATTGTATGGTCGATGCATAACAAATCTGGAAATTAGTTTTAATAGATCACAGGAAATACCTTAAATATTGATTTAAAAACTGCCAACTGTTAATAATATTGTAAAGGCATACAATGATGCAATACTACTTCCAAATTACTTAGTGATTATGCAAAAAATGTAATAAACTAAACAAAGCTAATAATATAAATATGATACATTATTAATTTTTATAAACTCAACTATACTTTTTTATTTTTATGTATAATATGGTAATGTGGTAATCTTTCGTCATGCTCTTACAAAATACTTTCGGGCATAAACTCGGATTTCGCAAGAAATATTTATTTACTTTTTACTTCAGTGTAATTGAAATGAACAAAATATTTAACACGTATTATTTTGAATTACTTTTTAGCAGAAAATGTTTATTGTTTTAACCAACTGGAGTGTTTCAATAAGGAACTTTGATAGCACAAATTATTGCATCACTTTCCGACTTTCGACTCAGATCAGATCAGTTTCATAAAAATTACATGACGGTTCCAATACGGGTAGTTAACAAAAACTTGACGTGGCACAGCTGAGTATTTTTTTATGATATTTTGATTTATTATTGGAATGTCGCAACACATATATACATTTAATAATGAAAGTTTAATTACATGTACATAAATTTATAGTCACACCATTTTATTTTTAATACAAAACAAGTTTAAATGTATACCAATACCAATGAAATTAATAAAAGTTGAAATCGGCAAACGCTTAGTTCAATTAAGTAGAAGGAAGTTGGTATAAGTTATAGTGACACTTTCCTACAATATTTTCATTTAATTGTGTTGATTACTATTACTATATTGGAACACTCATACACATAATTATATAATGAAAACAAAGAAAGAAACAAAATACAGGCAAACCGTACTTGCCAAATTACAAAGCAATCCAAGTACCTATATATGTATGATATAATTTTGTTTACGTATGTTTGTATTCCATAAGTAAACATTGTAAACATGTGTTGCAGGGTTGCAAAGGACGGAAGTTTGTCTTTTGTCTGCTTAGCTTAATTTGTTTACATCGATTTAAAGAGCAATTATCTCTAATCACAAAACTTTTGTGGGTCAGTATATATTTATAGGCTTTATATCTTGCGGAAAAACATAATTACAGGTCAAGCATACTTAAAACACTGTCTTAGCTTAAAAAATTGACGATGTGTTTACTTGTATAGGTATTTAGCAAGCAAACGTAAACAAAGTAATCAAGTTTAGCTGCCAATATCAAGCAGCAAAATTACCGTCTCAAGATTAAGACATCTATACTCATAGGCATAGGAAATATTAAGTAACTTAAACACCTTTTTAGGTAATGAATTCCAAAGAAAATGCTTTGCGATGCTGATGAATGATGAATATGAAACGACACCGGGCAAAGAGCAATTCTGAGCTGAACAACTGAATTTCATGCGTTCTTGTCTCGAGAAGTTAAAATTAAGGTATTTTATTTTGATACCGACTAAAATAAAACAAAACAAAATAGTAGCCCATGCAAATAACTTGGGACACAAAAAATACTAAAACCAACACAAATTAAAGCAAAAAACATTAAAAATGGCAGCTTATCCAATTCTACCAGCAAAATCAGTGGAATATTTGGGTCGCAGTACTAATTTTGGTGGCATGTTCTCGCTCATGCCTTACACATGGAATCGAAAGACCAATCGAGCGCAGTTTAATAGCGAAGTCAGTATGAGAATTCGGTTTTTTACACTCTTATCGTTAGCTTTAGTGTATCAAATCTATCTCGTTTACAAAAGCGCCATGATACTGTTGAACCCATTCGAAAGTATTCAGAGGAAAATTCGCACTTGTTACTTGACCTTCATTTATATAGTGTTGGACGTTCAGCATTTGGTCACCATTAGAAGGTATTGGGAAATGCATCTTCTCTTAAATGGCTTTATGGACGTCGCTGAAAATATTAATCGTGAGTACCTAGACCTACCAAATAGCCTTTTTTTACAGTATAATTATGTCAAATTAACTTAATATCGATGTGAAACTAATTAGTACTAAAAAATATTATATCGATGGTTAAGATGCAAAATGACACGTTTCCATAAAACCACAAAAGGGCACAGAACTAACCAGTTTTTTTTACATATTGATTAAATCGCACATTTAGCAGTATAAAAAGTAATCTGTGCACTTTTTACAACATGCGAAGCTTTGATTTGTGTTTTTTTGAAAACATGCAAAACCTTGATTTGCACTTTTTCAGAACTTGCGAAACCTCGATTCACACTTTCAAACCAGGACAAACATGAGTTTGCATTTTTTCAAAACGTGCGAAACCTCGATTTACACTTTTTCAAACCAAGCAAAACCTGGATTTGCACTTTTTCAAAACGTGCGAATCTTTGATTTACACTTTTTCAAAACGTGCGAATCTTTGATTTACACTTTTTCAAAACGTGCGAATCTTTGATTTACCCTTTTTCAAAACGTGCGAATCTTTGATTTATACGTTTTTGAAACATGCAAAACTTGGATTTCAAAACACGGTTAGCGCTGGTACTTGTGTTGTACATACTTGTGTTGTAAAACTGGAAATTATGAGTCTTTTTCTGCTTTTATTATAATTTTACATCTTAAACATTAAAGGTTTGTTCCGCGTCACTTTGCACTTAAGCAATACTGGCAACGCGTCAATTTGCAACTTGAGTAACGATTGACATTGTTGTGCAGGTCAGTTTGGACCAATTCAAATAGATGGCAAGAAGAACATACTGCGACTAATGAAGATAGGCGCCTTTTCCATACTACTTGGTTGTGCTAACGCATTAGGCGTATTTTCATCGCCCGAGTCGCCATCACTGCTAACATCAATGTTTGAAAATCCCAAACAGTTACCCTTAGGGGTTTTTCTTTTTGGAGGAATTCATGCTGCCATAAACTCATTTCACTTATATCCAGGAGCATTTTACTTACCGGTAGTGGCCAGCTATGTTTACACAGTGGAAGCAGTTATTCGACGGCTGAGGTAGGAAGGTTAAGCAATTCTGTAATCAGTGTTTTGTAATGCTATTTAATTGGTATTTTGTAATACTATAACTTTTGATTGTTTGGAATTTGAAAATAGGGTTCGCTCCGGTGAAAATAGACTTCTGCCTGTTAATCTGCATCTGATATACAACCAGTTGGCAATACTTCAAAGGAATTTTAATAGCACATTTAGTTTATGGACAATTGGTATAGAAATCTATGGGATTGTCTTTGTGGTTTTGAACATCTTTCAAGCCGTGGAATTTAATAGTGTTCGAGCTCTCCTTCTAGGTGTGGCCACGATCATTTGCTTAATTAACCTATACCGAAAATTTGGACAAATATATGAAATATCTTTCGAGACTTTGGCAACTTGGAAGGATATTAAGGGTCCAAAATGGTTTGTATAGTATCGAAGATCCTGCAAACCCCTATCTGTAACAATTGGGTCCTTCTACTACGCGGACAGGTCCCTGCTACTCACAATTATCAGCATTATTTTCACAAATACTTCAAATCTCATTGTCACCTATGGGGCTGGTAGCCAAACGTAAAATCTTATTAGTTATAATGCATATTTGAATACTAATTATTGATTTTGAATTATTGTTCTTTTCGAAACTGTAATATATCTGGTTTTACATGAAAATGCAGTTTTCAGGTATTGACCTTTTTGAAAGCGTTAGCTACTAGTTCTGAATGTTTTTAAAAATGTCAATTTCTAAGTTTGACACTTTTGTAAATGTTAGTTACTAGATTTGACCTTTCTGAAAATGTGATTTCTTGTTTTGACTGTTTTGAAAAAGTTAGTTACTAGTTCAGAATGTTTTTCAAAATGTTGATTTTTAGTAATTGACCGTTTTCAAAAGGTTAATATGTGGAAAAAACACTTTTGTAAAGCATTCTTTCTAGGGTTTCCCGGTTCCGAATAAGATCTTAGATATTTTAAATATATGTAAAAGGTTTTTTCTACATAGTTTTCTACTTGTTTTATGTGTTTTGCAAAATCAGTTATACAATAACGCCTTTTTCTACTGCGTATTAACTATGCAATTCTTGATTACCTCTGTGCTAAATAATTTCTAAACTACCCTACATTGAGTAAATTATACTTTTCATATTATTAGGTTCCACCTATTTTGAGCACTTATTGGTAATTACAATTACAGATAAAATGTTTTCTTCTAATATGGCAATCGGCCTTGCACCATAGTATTTACTATTTACGTAGGCAGGAAATAATTCATGCCTAGCAAGTAAGTAAAACGTCCGGAATGGAACACTTCAAACTCCCAAACTTTTCACATTTGCGAAAGTAAAGGCTAAGCCATAATATATAATTGTTGTTTACTGTCAAAATTAACTCCAACTATCTACTAGTAATCATAAAAGTATGCATAATTATGATTTATTTTTCCCAGTTATATTTTCCTAGTTATTGCACCATGTGAAAGATAAAGTGGGCAGGAAAATAAAATGTTAAACTATCATTTTGTCAGAGCTTTGTCAGTAAGTCGGTTAGTAACACAAAAAACGATCTACTTCTTACTAAACTAAATTTGTCCAACTTTCAGTTGATAAAATGGAAGAGCGTCTGATTCTGCCCAAAACAGCAACAAATTATTTAGGGAGCATTGTTAACTGGGGAGCGAGATTCAGATTCGTGCCGTACGTCTGGAACAGCAAAACTTCCCGCATTCAATACAATGATTCCAAGTCAATGAAAATTATTTATTTCACGCAGCTGTCGACCGTATTACTTTACCAGATCTATCTCCTCTACAAATGTGCTCTTAGTCTTCAAAACCCGACCTTAAAACTGGAATCAAAAATTCGAACTTCTTACTTGACCTTCGTTTACATTATTTTGGACTGCCAGCACTTGGTGACTGTCAGACAGTATGGATCTCTACACCATCTCATCAATAATATGCTGGACCATACTAAAAGTATAAATGGTAGGTGATTTGATTAGTAAAAATCATTACCTATTATTTTTGTTCAAACTAAAACAGTTGACAGGCATCTCATTCTCATCATCACCAGTCAGTTCACTAGCTGCCAGTTATTGTAATTATCATTGCAATTTTGTGACTTTTGTTTGTAGCTCGATATGGACCCATCAGAATTAGTGGCGAGAAAAAAATCATCCTCATGATGAAGTTGACCTCGTTTACAGTCGTACTAGGGTCAACAAACGCATTGGGAGTGTATTTAGCACCCCAGTCACCAACCCTGCTGACGTCTTTATTCGAAAACCCAAAAAAATTACCGATCTGGTTCAAGTTGGCAGTTGGTTTGCTTCATGCAGCAATTAACTTATTTCATTTCTTTCCAATGACCTTCTACACTTCTATTGTGGTCTCCTATGTCTACACCGTTGTTGCTGTCATACGTCGCTTCAGGTAATTTGTGATTACATACTGCGATTTTGTGAAGTTATTCATCAATACGGTTGTATGTTTATGGTTTATGTTGTATGTTATCAAAATTTTAAGTGTTTGTAGAAACTTCGGTCAAAATACTTTGAACTTCAAAAGTGTAGTTTTAAATTACTATTCATACTTGTTTCATGTTTGTTGACGTTAATCGTTAACAGAAAAGTTGGTAGTATTTTGTATCTTTAGTTCTTTTTTATGTTTTGATCTTTGAAGTTCGAGCAGTGCATAGTTTTGAGTGAGAAGCAATAATGTATGATACTTTTTTAATTCAGAATCAGTGATAAGAATGGATCGGATATTATGCTGAACCTGCTACCAGTTACCCTGTATACCTGCTACAATCAACTGGCTGTTCTCCAACATTACTTCAACAGTGCTTTTAGTCTATGGACCTTCGGCATCGAAGTGTTTTCCATCTTCTTTGTCGTTCTAAATATCTTTCAAGCCGTAGAATTTCACAGTATCCGAGCTCTCATTATGAGTCTTACCACCTGTACCGTCTTTATATTCTTGTACACAGAATTCTCGAAGGTCCACGAAATGTCATCCCGGACTCTCGCCACTTGGAAGGTCATTAAGAGGAATCCTTCGTGGTTCATCAAATTTCGCCGATCTTGCAGACCACTGTCAGTGACGCTTGGTTCCTTCTACTTTGCTGACAAGTTCTTACCCCTCACTATTATAAGCATTATTTGCAATAATACTGCAAATCTCATTGTGACATATAGTACTTAGCAATAGCATAGTATTAGTACCGTATTTCCTGTTATTGCCGGCCTTAATAGTTGCCGGGGTTTTTAACACGTAAATCATAGGACTGACTCTCCTTGCTTAACCAGATCTAAGCAATAGTTGCCGGGGGCAATTAATACAGGAAATCTGGTAGTTGTTTCGGAAATTGCTGTATGTGTTAGGTAATAATGACATGACATTGGTCGTGTCGTAGAATTTTTTAATTACGAATTATTTACTTTAGGCTTAAAAAACATGGTTCAATATTAGATTGGAGAATCCAGCAACGTTTCAATGTGTGTATAATTCTTTTTAACAACCAATTAGAAT
Organism: Dicyrtoma fusca; assembly: GCA_034695205.1. Taxonomy (NCBI): domain Eukaryota; kingdom Metazoa; phylum Arthropoda; class Collembola; order Symphypleona; family Dicyrtomidae; genus Dicyrtoma; species Dicyrtoma fusca. The sequence continues at coordinate 23,179 of JAQFZC010000622.1, read as the reverse complement.
AGATTAAACATTCCACGCCCCACATAAGAGCCCACGCATAGAAAGTAATTATATTATTTGTAATCTTAAACTAGAAATTGTGATGACAGAAGTGTTTGCACAAGTAATTAAACTTCTCCAGCAGTTGACCAAAAGCTGAGAAATAATTAAATCGTTTTTCGAATGTTCCCTATCAAGCAGTAGCGGACTCAGGTACAGGCCACGTGTGTATATACCAAAAAGTATTTTGAAGAGTAATACGCCTATTGTATCAAATATTTAAATAGCTTAATTGAATTAAGCAACATAGCTATTAAGCACAACCAGTAAAGCAAATTTTGAACCTTAAATGATTGATCATTGTGTAAATTTTATTGCGATCAGAATTATCTATTTTTTTCTTTTCTATAAATCCTTAATAAATCCAGTTTTGGCTTCCAACTCTTACTAGTTAGGTCGACTGTCAACCTAGCTAGCAGAAGCCAATACATTTTATCGCTCAAACTTCATAAAATATGTTTCGGCTTCAGAAAAAACGTCGAGGAAGGAAAGATGGGCTATACTGCGACACAGTCCTCCCTCGAAATGCCCAAAAATATTTAGGAAAGCTGTTCTGGTTGGGTGGAGCCCTTCACTTGGTTCCCTATACTTGGGACAGTAAGACCAACAGAGTTGTGTACCAAAGTCAATGGTATCGAAAAGTCCTTTATTACATGCAACTCTGTGTCCTGCTCATGTATGAGATTTACATGGTTTGGCGATGCGTGGGTGCGTTGAAGAGTGAGAAGGTGTCGATGTCGAATAAAATTCGGATCAGCTATCTCACGTCCGTTTACCTTTTGATGAACGTACATCACAGCGTGACTGTGAGGCAGTATGGGAAGCTTCATCTGCTGCTCAATAATATGTTCGACTTGACCGAAGACTTCAATGGTAAGATACAATAATGCAATAAATTATTATTGTGGGGTGAACTATGTAATTTCTACACAATCAAATCAAGGTACATTTATATAGTAATTATTTTTTAATATTTTTGATTTATTTTTTACTGTCTAGCCACCCATGGACCAGTGACAATACAAGGAAAAAAGAAAGTTCTTCGCTTTATGAGAAGCGCATCCTTCGCAACGTTCGTTGGATGCTTGAACTTCATCGGCGTGTTCTTGGCTCCGAAGACGCCCACATTAGTTACGGCCTTGTTCGAAAATCCAAAGGCATTGCCTCTACTGGCGAAAGTCTTCTTCGCAGCAGCCCACTTCTCGGTCAATGTATTTCACATTTACCCAACTGCACTGTATATGGGTACTATGATGGGCTACGTCTACGGAGTTCTACCCGTTGTGCATCGCATGAGGTTCGTATTGTTACGGTTACCGGTCATTTTTATAATGTAATTATGAATTCTTGACACTTTTTTATTGTCAAAATTTTGTAATGATTAGATGTAGATCTGCTAAAGTTACCCCACGTGGCTTGAAAGCACCGGATATTCTACCGGACACACTCCACCGATCCTACTGCCAGCTGGCCCTTCTTCAGAAGATCTTTAACGAGTCCTTTGGACTCTGGAGCGTAGGAATGGAAATCTGGCTAATAGACCTCGTGGTTGTGAACATCTTTTTCGCCGTCATCTACAGCAATCCTCGAGCTATAATTCTAGCAATTATGACAGGCTCAAATTACATATTCATGTACACAGAATTCTCTAGAGTCTATGAGGATTCGTCTGATACGCTGGCTACGTGGAAGTCCATCCCGGGTCAACCGCAGTGGTTTAAAAAGTACCAAAAGTGGTACAGGCCTTTGAGTGTGGTGTTTGGAGAGCTCTATTTTGTGGATAAGTCCATGCCTCTCACAGTGCTCAGTATTATTCTTACAAATGCGGCTAATTTGATTGTTTCGTACCGAGTTTAAGCGGTCAATGTATAGGAAAGGTGGGAGTCATTACGTGTATATCTAGACTAACAAATAAAAAGTTATCAACTATAAAAGTATTGATTAAGGAAGTACGGGTACGTACCTACATATTTCCAATTGGGTCTTGTGCAATCATTATTTGAATATTTTATGCGTCATGTCATAAGGTATTGTGTGTCGAACGCAATTTAATTCGGCTATCAAACGAACGAGTGAAAGAGTCGCAATTTTTGTATGACGAAAAAACAAAATATAAAATTTTGACAAATACATTTTTATGAGCAGCTGCCTTTGGAGAAAATTTGTGTTGCAATTTCAGTTCTCATACGTGTAGCAATGAACTTATCGTTAGTATGGATTACTGGTAATATACAGTACTACTAGGTACATACAGTAATCAATAATTAAGGAAAATACTTAATTAATAATAATAATAATAATAATAATAAGTATCGTTCAGATCTTTTTTTATTTTTTAAATGAAAAAATCAATTTCTGTAAAAATGTATAACAATGTTGTATGGGCCGTCGGCCAAATCGACTCAATGAATAAATTATGATTATTATCCATAAATTATAAATATAAACTGTAAAAATCTATGCGTATTTCATATTTTCAACGTTTCCGGTTTCAGTATGGAATCGCAGTCGACAGTTACAAATAGTGGCCCAGTAGTTCACCCCATCGTATAATGTTAAAGTAATTAATAATGTTATAAATTGGTCAACCCCAAAGTATAAAAAGCATCAAAAAACGTTATTAATAATTTTAGCCTGTTTGCAAGGTTTATAAGCTTTTGGCAGTGAATGGATTCGAAAAATTGAAAAATCAAAATCTGTAAAACCACAAGGCATAAAGAGCACAATGAACATTTTTTATAAAGCATAATCCTTGAAAAGTCCTAAAGTACACACATTCAACATTTTTGAAAAAACATCTACATTTAACAACTTAAAGGGTTGGCTAGAAGAACCAATAATAAATTATCCAAAAATTATGATTGTACGAGACGAAGTCGCTTTGCTTTGATTGTAATTGAATTAAGGGTCACTTGTATAATTAGCATTTACTGGCACTTTTATTACTGCCCAAATTTTGTAACGATTAGATGCAAATCTGCTAAAGTTAGCACACATAGCTTAACCAGTACTGGGTGCCTATCTATTTCCAAATGGATCTTGCGCAATCATTATTTCAATCTCATATGCCTCATGTCAAAAGGTATTGTGTTGCAATCAGTTTAATTAGGCTATCAAAGGTTTTGGCAGGCCAAGTTTAGTCAATCCCTATGTTGAACTTACTGAGTTGCGTAACATCCGATCGAATATACGACATTAATCGAAAACAGTATTTATTTTCGAGTTTACGCAACACACGTGCAAGTTTTGAAGTTATTACATATATAGCAATTTAAAAAACTGGTAAATGTGACTGTATGGCTGTAAAAATGTATTACGCAAACTAAATACTCCAGGAAAACAAACAATACCATTAAAAATCCAAATTGCAACACACTACCTTTATTCAAACAAGATTTTGATCGTTCCTTGCGAAACAGCCCGCAATTTTTGCATCACGAAATAAAAACTATAAAATTTTGACAAATAAATTTTTATGAGCAGCTGGATTAGGAGAACATTTGTGTTGCAATTTGAGCTCTCATTCGCAAAGCATCGAACTTATTATTACTCGTAATACAAAGTACAACTATGTACCTATAATAATTAATAGTAAATTAATGAACATACTATACTTACCATAGTACACCCTTAAATGAATTTTATGATCCCAACCATTACAGGACAACACCTATAAATATTCGGCATCCCTGCAATATTTCATTCATTCAACAACAGCTATTCGTCTACTCTCCACTTTTTCCAATAACTAACAAATCCAATTTTTTCCAGCTCCGTAAAAGGCTCCATAGTTTCGAAAACTCTTTCACCGAAAATACTAAGATGGCTTCCGGACGTCTTCAAAGTCTCCTGGTTATCGTCGCAGTGGTCGCTTTTGTGGCCTTGGCGTTCGATACAACTGCTACAACGGCTGCGAAAGTCGAGGTTAGTACAAAACCTTCACCACTTTCACCCGAAACCTTTTCGGTGGCATCGTCTTTTTTTTACCTCCTTTAATTAATTTAAATTAACCAAAAGTCGCCTAAATGTACTAATCGCGCGGTTTTAATTTAAATGTATAATAATTAACTATTACTGTTTTTTGTTTGATTTCTTTAGATTAAGCAGGCCCTATGTACACCTTATGGAATGGCTTGCTCAGATGCGCTGAGGTGTTGCGGGCAGAGTACGTGCATGACTAATCCATCTTCTGGTGGTAGAGTGGTATGCTCTGATTAATGTTTTTTAAAAGCATTGTAACACGGCGTAATGCTTTGCTGAATAAGCCGACTAAATTGAACGCAGTGTCAGAATAAAGATATAAAATCAAAAAAATATTAAAATTATTGCCTTGACATTTATTTTGCACACCTACACATATCTCCATACTATGTATTATCATCATTCAAAGCTGAATAGAATTTCCATTCTGATCCCATAAATGTTTCCTTATTATTCATTAAACTATAAATCTATTTTAGTTTTTTAACGTTTCTGGTTTCAGTATTGAATCACAGAGTAGGCAGGTACTAATAATACCCCAACAGAACAGTTCACAACTTTGTAGTGTGACATATATTAATTATTAATGTTTTAAATACGGCAACCAGGAAGCATAAAAAGCATCAAAAAGCATCATAATTAATAACGTACCTAATCCGATTTGCAAAGCTCAGGAATAAGTATTTGGCAGTTTGGCACTGGAATCAAAATACCGAAAAATCAAAATTTTTAAAACACAAAGCACAAAAAGAATAATAAACATTTTTTATAAAACATAATCCAGCTAATTCCAGCATAATGTTTGAAAAGTCCGGAAATACACACATTCGACGTATTTGAAAGAACAACTAAACTGAAACAATTTTGATGGATGGTTAGATGAATCAATAATAATTTTTTGACTACCTACCTACTGTTATGTATTTCCTGTTCCAAACTAATTTCGATTCATAGAACTTAAGGTACAACAACTAACTGTAAGTGTTAACAAAATGCATTCCTAAATAAAACTGAAGGCGTCTCCTGAGGCTAATCGTTTTCTACTCATTTTAATCTACTAAAGTTAACACACATGGCTTAAACAGTCTTGGGTGCCTATCTATTTCAAAATGGATCTTGCACAATCATTATTTCAATCTTTTACTGCCTTATGTCAAAAGGTCAAAAGGTACTGTTTTGCAATCAGTTTAATTAGGCTAATCAAAGGTTCTGACAGGCAAAGTTTAGCTAAGCCATATGTTGTACTTACTGAGTTGCGTAACACCAGATAGGATAATTTATTTAACACATAATTTGACAGAAGTATTTATTTTTTAGCTTACGCAACACACATATAATTTTTGAAGTTATTACTAGTTAAAAAAATGTTAAAAGTGACTGCATGGCCGTAAAATGTATTACGCAAACTAAGCATTATTTTCGTATTACCTATGCAATTTTCTGTCCCGCTGTTCATTGCACAATCATTTCATTTGAATTTTGTTGGCTGTAAATTCACTTTGTAGTTTATAAAAGGACAAGGATGTGTTCAGGTCAACCAGAAATAGGAAGTAGAACATGTTGCAGTTAAACAGAAGTAATAAAGCTACATATTATAATAATTGACATCAACTACGTAGAAAAATTATTGGACGGAGACTCCAGGAAAACGAGGAAAAACATTAAAAAGCAAAATTGCAACACACTACGTTGATTCCAACAATATTTTGATCATTCTATGCGAAACAGCAGCAATTTTTGCATTATGAAATAAAAACCATAAAATTTTGACAAATACATTTTTATGAGCAGCTGCTGTTGGAGAATATTTGTGTTGCAATTTCAGCTCTCATTCGTAAAGCATCGAACTTATTATTACTCGTAATACAAAGTACAACTATGTACCTATAATAATTAATAGTAAATTAATGAACATACTATACTTACCATAGTACACCCTTAAATGAATTTTATGATCCCAACCATTACAGGACAACACCTATAAATATTCGGCATCCCTGCAATATTTCATTCATTCAACAACAGCTATTCGTCTACTCTCCACTTTTTCCAATAACTAACAAATCCAATTTTTTCCAGCTCCGTAAAAGGCTCCATAGTTTCGAAAACTTTCACCAAAAATACTAAGATGGCTTCTGGACGTCTTCAAAGTTTACTGGTTATCGTCGCAGTGGTCGCTTTTGTGGCCCTGGCGTTCGATACAACTGCTACAACGGCTGCGAAAATCGAGGTTAGTACAAAGTACAAATGTTTTCCCCGAAAACTTTTCGATTGCGTCATGATCACCTCATTTAATTATTTTATATTAACCAAAAGGCTCTTGAAATGTAATTACTGATCGTGTGATTTTAATTTAAATGAACAATAATTAATAATTAACTATTACTATTTTTTTAATTTTGACTTCTTCAGACTAAACAATTGATGAGGAACTGTACAGTTGATGGAATGGCTTGCGTATATTCGCGAGAGTGCTGCAGCACGATGTGCAGGTTTAATGGTCGTCCTGCTGGTAGAGGGGCATGCTCTTCTGATTAATGTTTTTTAAAAGCATTGTAACACGGCGTAATGTTTTGGTGAATAAGCCAACTAAATTGAACGCAGTGTCAGAATAAAGAATACAGATATAAACTCAAAAACATATTTTAATTTTATTGTCTTGACATTTATTTTGCACACCTACTCATAATATCTGCATGCTATTATCATCATTCAAAGCTAACCAGTAATCTACACTTTAAACTCTTAAATGCCTACTTACTAGTATATAAATATAAACTGGAAAAATCTATTTCATAGCTTCATCGTTCCCGGTTTCAGTATCGAATTACAGTCGACCGTTACAAATACATTGTGACCAAACAGCTCAACACATATTGCATTGCAATATTTCGCTAATCAATAATGTTATAAATAAGATAATCACAAGGCATAAAGAATTAATATTTTTTATAAAGCATAATCCCGCATAGTCCTTGAAAAGTTATGAAATACACATATTCAACATTTTGTATACATATACATACATACCTACACTTACTGAGTTGCGTATCACCCGGTAGATGAATTTATGTAAGACATTAATTAAAAAAGTTTTTACATTTATGTTTACTCAACACAGATGCAAGTTTTGAAGTTATTAGCAGTTTAAAAAAACGATAAATGTGCCTGTGTGACTGTAAAAGGTATTACTCAAACCAAGCAACTTGATATTATGCTACTTTCTGTTCCGTATTGCATTATGTATGTATGTATGTGCAATTATTTCATACCATTTTATGTTTGTTGCAACGCATGTATGTATATTGTTCACTGTGTAGTTTATGACTCATTTTGATTTTGTCTCTAGAGAGAATAATTAATGCAAGTTTATAATGTAAATACCTACATATCTACGTATTAGATACAAATGTACCTATGTATAGATACGAAATTTCTAAGTTAACATCTGCCTGGGTTCTTGATGACATCCCTATGGCATCATCCCTACTACAATTGCTGAATACACCAAGTCCAGTTCCTATCAAACTTTAAAATGTCCGCAGATCATCTCAATCTGTATGCAAATTCAAAACGAAATGTAAACCGGGATGGTCTTCGGAAATTCTGAAGTCAAGCAGAAACAGGAAGCAAAACATTTTGGGGTTTTACAGAGTAAGTAAAAGTAAGGTAGAGAGATTCATACACTGGCATAAACCAGGTAAATTATTACAGGAAAACAGCAGAAAAACTAAGAATACTATTTAAAGGCCAACTTGCAATACATTACGTTTATGCATACAAGATTCTGATTGCGACAAGAGTTCAACAGTCGTATGACGATTTGTATGACGAAATACAAAATATAAAATTTTGACAAACTTTTATGATCAGCTGCTTTAAGAGAACACTGACTTGTGTTGCAATTTCAGTTCTCTTACTTATAGCATTGAACTCATTATTATGTACTGGTAATACACATAGTACTACTAGGTACATATAGTAATTAATAATTAAGGAAAATACTAAATACCTACCAAAATAAACACTGGAATGAACTTATAAGCCCACCCATTTAAACGTATTACAGGAACAACACCTATAAATGTTCAGTGCCACTAGAATGCTTCATTCATTCAACGATTCAACTGCAGATAATCAATAACTTTCCAGTTTTTGCATTGTTTTCAAATATTAATAAATCCATATATTTTTTTCCAGCTCCGTAAAAGGCTCCATAATTTTGAAAACTCTTTCACTGAAACTACTGAAATGGCTTCTGGACGTTCTCGAAGTTTATTTGTAATCGTCGCGGTGGTCGCTTTTGTGGCCCTGGCGATTCAAACAAATGCTTCATCGGCTACGAAAATCGAGGTTAGTACACAAAGGCTTCATCTGAAAACTTTTCGATTCAGTACACAGTCGTCATCTCATTTGATTATTTGAAATTAACCAAAAAGTCGGTTGAAATAATGTATAATATTTAATTGTGTATTAATGTTTACTTTTGGCTTTTGATTTGTTTAGACTAAACTGTCAGACCCATACCAATACCCATGCCTGGTTAATGGAATGGCTTGCGCAGGTGCGCGGGAGTGCTGCAGCAGGATGTGCAGGTTTAATGGTCGTCCTGATGGTAGAAAGGCATGCTCTTCTGATTAATGTTTTTTAAAAGCATTGTAACATTGCTTAATTATTTGGTGAATAAGCCAACTAAATTGAACGCAGTGTCAGAATAAAGAATACAGATATAAACTCCAAAAGAAGTTGAATTTTATTATTGATTATTGTCTTTACATTTATTTTGCACACCTACACACATCTGCATGCTATTATCCTCATTCAAAGCTAGCAAGTAATCTACACTTTAAACTCTTAAATGCTTTCTTACTAGTTTGTAAATATAAATTCTTGTTTGTTCAAGAACGTCATAAACGTGACGTAAATACATAATAATTAATATGAGTATTGAATCCATACTACTGGCATTCTATGCTTTATTAGTGGGGCTGGATTGGTACGCGATTCTGATGGCTAATAATTAATAAAATTAATAGTCTTGAAGGCCATCAATAGTAAGCTATCTAGTCAGTCGGGAAATTGAATTGTGATTGTGAAACGTAACTTTCCTTTTTTATTTTAATTTTTTAAACATATCTTGAACAATTACATACATATTTCGCATTTAAATTTATTAGTAGCATAGATAAATGATCTAGCTCACAAGATCACTTCCTATAAACTTAACGAACGCCATAAATAATGATTCTCCGAGACGAAATCACTTTGCTTTGATTTGTAATTGAATTACGGGACACTTCTATAATTATCAGTTCTTGGCACTTTTTTACTGTCCAAATTTTGTATTGATTGGATGAAAATCTACTAAAGTTAACACACATGGCTTAAACAGTCCTGGGTGCCTATCTACATATTTCCAAATAGATCTTGAGCAATCATTATTTGGGACTTTGAATGCCCCATGTCAATAGGTATTGTGTTGAAGTCAGTTTTTATAATTTGGCTATTAAAGGTTTTGGTCAAGCCCTATGTAGGTATTGTACTTGCTGAGTTGCGTAAAACACCAGATAGAATAATTTATTTGTGATATACATAAATTGACGGAAGTACGGAAGTATTTATTTTTGAGTTTACGTAACACACAAGTTTTTAAGTTATTAGCAGTTAAAAAAATGATAAATGGAACTGTAAAAATGTATTACGCAAACTAAATACTCCAGGAAAACAAAGAATACCATTAAAAACCTATATTGCAACACACTACGTTTATTCAAACAAGATTTTGATCGTTCTAGGCGAAACAGCCGAAATTTTTGCATTACGAAATAGAAACTATATTTTGACAAACGAAAACAAATTTTATGAGCAGCTGCCTTAGGAGAATATTTATGTAATTACCTATGCTGCAATTTCAGCTCTCATTCGTGTAGCACTGTAGCATAGAACTTATTATTACTTGTTATACAAAGTAAAACCAGGTACCTGTAATAATTAATAGGTAATTAATGAACATATACTACTTACCATATTACGCCCTGAAATGAATTTTATAATCCCACCCATATAAGCACTTTACAGGACCAACACCTATAAATACCCCGCATCACTATAGCATTTCATTCATTCAACTACAGCTAATCGACAACTTTCCAGTCTTTCCTTCGGTTTTAAATAACTAACAATCCATTTTTTTTCCCAGCTCCATAGTTTTGAAAACTGTTTCACCGAAAATACTAAGATGGCTTCTGGACGTCCTCAAAGTTTATTGTTAATCGTCGCAGTGGTCGCTTTTGTGGCCCTGGCGTTCGATACAACTGCTACAACGGCTGCGAACATCGAGGTTAGTACAAAGCCTTCACCCCTTTCATCCGAAAACTTTTCGGTTGCATCGTCATTTTGTTTACCTCCTTTAATTATTTTAAATTAACCAAAAGTCGCCTAAATGTACTAATCGCGCAGTTTAAATTTAAATGTATAATAATTAACTATTACTGTTTTTTTGTTTGATTTCGTTAGATTAAGCAGGCCCCGTGTACACCTTATGGAATGGCTTGCTCAGATGCGCTGAGGTGTTGCGGGCAGAGTATGTGCATGACTAATCCATCTTCTGGTGGTAGAGTGGTATGCTCTGATTAATGTTTTTTAAAAGCATTGTAACACGGCGTAATGCTTTGGTGAATAAGCCAACTAAATTGAACGCAGTGTCAGAATAAAGATATAAAATCAAAACAATATTAAAATTATTGCCTTGACATTTATTTTGCACTCCTACACATATCTCCGTACTATGTATTATCATCATTCAAAGCTGAATAGAATTTCCATTCTGATCCCATAAATGTTTCCTTATTAATTATTAAACTATAAATCTGTTTTAGTTTTTTAATGTTTCTGGTTTCAGTATCGAATCACAGAGTATGCAGGTACTAATGGTTCAACAACAGAACAGTTCACCAAATTGCTTTTTAGTGCTGTATTTAATTATTAATGTATGAAATACTGCATCCACAAAGCATAAAAAACATAAAAAATCATCGTAATTAATAGTTTAATCCTATTTGCAAAGCTCAGGTATAAGTAAGTATTTGGCACTGGAATCAAAATACCGAAAAATCAAAATTTCTTTAAACACAGAGCATACAAAGCATAATGATAATATTTTTGGCATATTTCTAAAGCCAAGTCCAGCATGAGCAGTGAGAAGTCCTGAAATACAGACATTTTCGAAAAAAACTCAACAATTGAAATTTTTTGAAAAACTAACAATTTTTTGACTACCTACTATTATTTCAAACTAATTCCGACTCATAGAATTTAGTAAATTATCATTTAATTTAACGCAAATTAAATAATAATTTATGAGTATTGAATCCATACTAACGATAGTATAGGTTTTTTTAAGTGGGGCTGGATTTTGGTACTTGATTCTGATTGCTAATTTAATTAAAGTACCACTAAGCCAGTTGGTCAGTCGTGAAATTAAATTGTGAATGTTAGACAAGACGTAACAAGCCTTTTCTATTTTAATTTTTTTAAACACATATCCTGAACACTTACAGAGTTCACATCTACATTTATTAGCATCATAGATAAATGATCTAGATCACAAGATCACTTCCTATAAACGGAGTAAATGCCATAAATTATGATTCCACGAGACGAAATCGGTTTGCTTTGATTGTAATTGAATTACGGGTCATTTCTATAATTATTAGTTCTTGGCAAATTTTTTACTGTCCAAATTTTGTAATGATTAGATGCAAATCTATTAAAGTTAACACACGTGGCTTAAACAGTCCTGGGTGCCTATCTATTTCCAAATGAATCTTGCGCAATCATTATTTGAATCTTTTAATGCCTCATATGAAAAGGTATTGTGTTGCAATCAGTTTAATTAGGTGATCAAAGGTTTTGACAGGCAAAGCTTAGCGAAGCTCTATGTTGTATTTACTGGGTTGCGTAACATTAGAGATCGAATAATGTATTTAAGACATTAATCGAAAAAAGTATTTATTTTCGAGTTTATGCAACACACATGCAAGTTTTGAAGATATTGGCAGTTAAATAAAATGATGAATTGACTGTATGGCTGTAAAAATGTATGTACTACGCAACTAAGTATTTTCGTATTATGCAATTTTCTGTCCCGCATTTTATTGCACAATCATTTCATTTGAATTTTGTTTGTTGCCATTTTACTTTGTAGCCTGTAAAAGGGCAAGGACGTTTGGAAGTCAAGCAGAAACAGGAAGTAGAGCATGTTGCAGTTAAATAGACAAGACATTAACTGCGTAAGCATTTCATTACAAGCAAACTCCAGGGAAACGAAAAATATCATTAAAAAGCTGAATTGCCACACATTACGTTTATTGAAACAAGATTCTGATTGTGACACGAGTTAAACAGTCGCAACTTTTGTATGACGCAACACAATACATATATAAAATTTTGACAAATACATTTTTATGAGCAGCTGCCTTTGGAAAATTTGTGTTGCAATTTCAGTTCTCATTTGATTAGCATTTAATTTGTTATTACTTGTAATACAAAGTACAACTATGTACCTACGATAATTAATAGGTGATTAAGGAACATACTTCTACCTAGAATAATAAGCACTGAACTGAATTTTATAATCCCACCCATATAAAAACATTACAAGAGCAACACCTATAAATATTCCGCATCCCTGCAATATTTCATTCATTCAACAACAGCTATTCGTCTACTCTCCACTTTTTCCAATAACTAACAAATCCAATTTTTTCCAGCTCCGTAAAAGGCTCCATAGTTTTGAAAACTCTTTCACTGAAATACTAAGATGGCTTCCGGACGTCGTCAAAGTTTATTGGTTATCGTCGCAGTGGTCGCTTTTGTGGCCCTGACGTTCGATACAACTGCTACAACAGCTGCGAACATCGAGGTGAGTACAAATTGCAACGGTTTTACCCGAAAACTTTTCGGTTGCGTCATGATCACCTCATTTATTTATTTTAAATTAACCCAAAGGCTCTTGAAATGTACTGATCGTGGGATTTTAATTTAGATGTACATATACTAATTAATAATTAACTATTACTGTTTTTTTTGTTTACTTTTCATTTCTGTAGACCAAACAAGGGTCTACCTGTACAGCTGAAGGAATGGTTTGCGTAGATCAGCGGGAATGCTGCTACCCTAATAGTATGTGCATGACTACTGATCATTCTGGTGGTAGAACAGTATGCTCCGATTAATGTTTTTTAAAAGCATTGTAACATTGCGTAATGCTTTGGTGAATAAGCCAATTGAAGGGAACGCAGTGTCAGAATAAAGATATAAAATCAAAAAAAAATATAATAAGTATTGTCTTAACATTTATTTTGATCACCTACAAATATCTGCATGCTATTATCATCATTAAAAACTGAATGGAATTTCCATTCGAAACCCTTAATTGTCTCCTTATTAGTTTATAAACAGTGAATCTATTTTATATTTTCAACGTTCCGGCTTCAGTCCAGTATCGAATCAGCGAGACGACATTTACTGTTTAGTGGCCCAACACACATTGGGTCATTGTAGTGTTTTATTAATTAATAACATTTTAAATACGGCAATAGGCAACCAGAAAGTATCAATAAGCATATACTAACATGAATAATTTTACCCTGTTTGCAAAACTTATATGTTTTTAGCATAATGATAATAATGAATATTATTTACAAAGTACAATCTAGCATGACATTTGAAAAGTCCTGAATCACACATATTCAACAATTTCGAGAAAAAAAAACAATTAAATAACAATTGAAATGGATGGTTAGGTGAATCAATAATAATAATTTTTGGACTACATACCTACCTACTATTGCTCCCTGTTCCAAGCTAATTTCGGTTCATACTGTTCATAGAATGTAAGGTAGGTACAAGGTACCTACAATATAATATGTAGATGTCGACTGTTTTGGCAGTATGAATTGCTTGACAAAACTGAAGGAGTTTTCTACCGTTAAGCGTTTACTATTCATTTAACTTTTGTGTTATTTTGTTTTTCGATCATCCATGATTAATATTTGCTTGTTCTAGACCGCAATAAACGTAACGTAAATAATAATATAGGTAATAATAATAATTGGGCATTGAATCAATACTATTGAACTTTTATTCATTTTTAGTTGGGATGGATTGTTACGTGATTCTGATTGCTAATAAAATAAATAGTCTTGGAGACTACTAACACTAACAGCTAGCAGTTGGTTAGTCATGAAATTGAACTGTCAACAACTGTTATTGCGAAACGAGACTCAAAAATCCAATTTAACTTTTTATTTTTTTAAACACACTTACAGAGTTCATATAATTTGCATTTATTAACATCCTAGATGATCTAATTACATCACAAGATCACTATAAACTGTACTGACACCATAAATTGTGATTCTACGAGACGAAATCTCTCTGCTTTGATTGTAATTGAATTACTGTACGATAGCTTTAAAGATCAATCCACTTTCCACCTATGCATCAAGACGAAAACCAAGAGATCAGGATAATCATCCGCGCGATAATCTTTACGCAATGGTGTGGTAATCTTATTTAAACTTAAACCAGGTTTTTTAAGTCTGTTTTTAGCAATGCTGACCGACTGCTGATGACTTGACTAGACTTTTCCACTTTTTTCGGCCGCTTGACTTTACTAGACTAGACTAGCTCACTCTTTCCAAACTGGTGACTTCCCTTGACTATACTATGAAATGGCCAAGAAACGAAATGACTAGACTAGAATAGACTGGACACGGTCGTCTCCATGTTAAGTCATAGCTTACTTGTTGACTAGACTAACCTTGACTAGGTTAGATTTTGTATTGACTAGACTAGACTAGACAGGACTCCAAAAAAGTGTGCCTAGACTAGACTATGTAGACTAGCTGCCTTAATTTTGTACGTGACTTGACTTGCCTTTTAAACAGCACTGCACTGGTTTTTCACGAAACTGAAGACTTCAATCCTGCCTGTAAAAAATGTTGTAGAATTGTGTGTTGGGCGTTTGGTATAAAGTGCGGTTGACTGTAAATGGTTCTAGAACATTGAACATTAATTAAATTCTATAATTTTTTCAGTCTTCAAAACTAGAATGCGTCCAAAATCGATTACAATTTAACCTGCAACC
Organism: Dicyrtoma fusca; assembly: GCA_034695205.1. Lineage (NCBI taxonomy): Eukaryota > Metazoa > Arthropoda > Collembola > Symphypleona > Dicyrtomidae > Dicyrtoma > Dicyrtoma fusca. The sequence goes on along the minus strand of JAQFZC010000622.1, from coordinate 8,007 downwards.
TGTGTTTGAACTCTAGTTTAACTTTTCGTTTTCGATTAGGTAAGGGAATTTAAGTTAAAGGTCCATTTGTTTAATTTAGGATTCGGATTAATGTTCATCAAACTTATACGAAACCACAAGTTAAGATATTTTTAGACTGTCAACTGTCAACTGTTGACTGTAGTGTTTTTATTCAGTGAAATGCCGTCTGCCGCTGTGACTCACGGGTCAACCAGTCAAACCATGAGCAGTATTTACAAGACACCTATTCAACCGCAGTTTAAATCTCAATCCATGGGTCAGTCAAGGTTTGTCTGTCAATTCTGTGAAAAGGGGTTTGAACATGTACGTCAATTTCTCTTGCACAAGAGGATGGCTCATTTGGACGATTTAAAGAAACGAAGCCTAGAAACTGTGGTAGTTTTGGTCGACAAATCAAACTTTACTATCGACGCTGGCACATTTGGGTATGTACTTAAGTTGAACATTTCATTTTTATTACTATCAACTATCATTAGCTACCAATTAGAAAGCATTGTTGATTGTTATTAGATAGTCTTACTACTGTTTCAATCTTATCTATAAAAAAAAGACTAAACAGCTGAATAGGTAGTGTGTAGTTTTTTAAGAAAACTCAAAATTAGTTTTATCAATCTGTAATTTCTTGTGTAACCTAATTACTTTATTATTAATTGGTACATGTATTATGTCTTTTGGTGTTACTAACAACTAACCAATTATACTTGTCAATAATTTACAGTAACAGAGTTTCTAATGAGCCGATTCTGGTACTACAATTCGAATCGGCTGGCCATGATATCCAAAACTCCGATCAAAATGAAAACAGTGTCGACATTTCAATCTGCCAAGTAACCAATGATGTCCAAAATGTTGGAGATACTTCACCGCCAGGCCAGATTGCACTTGTAGAAGTTTTACAGGATAAAAAGGCACTCGCTATTTCACTTCATGATGAACGTATGATAAGTTATTGATAACTACCACCTACCACATGTTTTATTGTTTAAATTTAAATTTTATTACCATGACAAAGCCCAAAGTAACTTCAAATTTAATAATCAATTAAATTGTAACTTATTTTTAAAAATTATAATTATTACTGCAGGCAAATTCGCAGAGGAAAGGATGGTCTACACTGAAATTTTAGAAATTCAAACGAACCAACTTGGATTTGCCTCCACCCATACTGAAGTCATCTCTACTAAACAGCAGTTGGTTTCCCTGTCATACCTCCTTCATAAATTTGACGAAGCCATCCACATGTTCTTGGAGGACCCTGAACTAGTTATCTCCCTTGACCCCGGTTTTATGGAAACTAAAATTCGGATTGCTATGGCACTAGCAAGGAAAGCTAAATTCGTCGATGCGGGCCGAATCCTGTCAGGGGTCCAAAGTTACTACGCCGAGACACTTGGCTTTGGTCATTTCAAAACGCTGGGTGTCAAAATGCAATTAGCTACAGTACTATTTCGTCAAGGGCAAAACGCGGAGGCTTTGGAAGTTTTGTCGGAGAAATTGGAATTAAAATGGCATCATTTCCATCTTCACGGCTTGGTGGTCAACTCGAAGGAAGAAATGAACAGCAAGTTTTTAATTGTACTCAAGGAATTTTCCAAGGTTCTGGAAAAACAGGACGGAGCGTTGAATTCGCAAAATTGTGGCCTTTTGTTCACGAAATATAATATCGGCTGGTTTTACTACTGTATGAAAGAATACACAGAAGCTGAACGTATTCTTGAAGTTGTTTTATCTCATCAACAAGAAATCTATGGTCACTGCCATCCCACATGTCAGAAAACATTAAAGCTTCTCAAAATTTCAAGATATAAGCTCTTCTGCAATGCCTGAAAGTCTGAAATTGCTGAGGATTAAAACTTAATATTACTCAGCCATAGCATTTTATTCATTCCCAATCAAACACTGATGAAATTGAAAATGTGAAAATGAAAGTGCGTGACCTCTGATAATAATCAACCATAAGTGTTATGTTCAGATAAAACTGGTAGTTTAGTATTATAGTTATGTTTTCATAAGGTATATTTTTTAATCAAAGCAAAAGAACCTTAAGTATAACCAACTTGTCGAAACTCTATGTTTATAAAACTAAAATAAGAATTACATAATCGTCTAATCGACAAACATACTGGTAGTTCTACGTTCACTTTGCCAATTTCGTTAGTATGTTAATACTACTTCAAACTTGCCCCATCAAGATTAAAATGTACATAAATCATAAAAATAATAATTAATTTAAAAAGTTAACTTAACCTGGTGTACTTACTATAGCTTAGTATTTTTGTAATTATCTATGTACTTCTGGAATCTCACTTGGTTTGATGTAATAAATAGTGAACCTATAAAATTTTTCTAAATCCCCAACGGACAGTTATCGACAGTTATCGCAAACATAAATTCATGGAATTCCAATCAGTTGTGAGTTTGTGAGTCTTGCTTTCACTACATGCAGTGTCTAACCGTAACCGTAGACGTAGACAAGAATTTAGATTTGATGGTAAGAATAGGAATTTTGAATGAGGTAGGTATGCAGACACATTAATTTTGGAGTTAAAATTCTGTATTTTGTCATACCAAATTCTGGTCTGAGTAGTTAGTTGGCTTCAGAGTCAATTTAAATTACACGGCAGATCGTTCACGCTCACAGCAACTAAAGATCGGTTCGGTGTTGAATTTCGGCTAAATTAAATAGAATTAATAGTTACTTTTACTTTAAACTTGGCTTTAGATTCTTCACTTCTGTACTACCTGTAAGAACTACGAGCTTTGTAATCAGTAATTAGCAATATTAGTACCCCGTAGTAAAGAGTTAACTGCTTTCATGAGAGATAACTACTTTTTTCACGTGATAGTTGCCAGTTAGTTGTAAGTTAAAGATAAAATGAATTTTCAAAAGCTTAAAAAACTGCAAGCGTTGTTGTACAAGTGCGAACTTTGTGATCACGTGTGCCTGGACTTCAATGACCTTGACCTTCACGTTATGAGAAACCACTTACAATTAGACTCTGATGGTCATCGGGGAAAAAATGGTGGACAAAAAAGTAAACTACAGGCGCAGTCAAAACAAACTAGTGGGTGTTCGTCTTCAGCATTAGAGAAAAAATCGCAAATTGCTGGCAATGCAGTACATGCTAGTAGGGTCAAGATGAACAAAATGAGGTAATAGTAAATCAAAATAAGATCAAAAATTTAATTATTAATACTAATTTTGAATTATTTTGTAAGTTAACGATACAACCTTTAACGTTTTTCGACTTTTCGAAACGACAATATGCCTAGTTTTACATCTTTTTAAAGGTGTAAGTTACTAGTTTTGACCTTTTTGAATGTGTGAATTTCTACCATTGACCTTTTCGAAAGTGTTGGTTACTAGTTTTACAACTTTTTGAAAATGGTTAATTAATAGTTTCGACCTGTCTGACAGTTTAATTAGGTTACTAGTTATTTTTTTGAAAGTGTTTTTGCGATTACTAACTTATATACAGCATTACTTTCGCAGTTCAGAATAGGTTAACAAACGTTTAGTATATTTATATAGGTAGTTTTGTATATTTTTCTTTGGGATTTCAGCGAAAAGGTAGTGGGCACAGTCGATGAAGACCAGCAGTTAACGACCTCACTTTCTGGCGATTCTCAGCTGGTACAGGTTGACATGTCCGCTTTAGTGACCAGAAAATCGGAGCAAATGAAATCGTCGCTCAAATTGACATCCAAATCCTGCCCTAGAGATTTGAAATCCGAATTTTCTCGTCTCTACCATGAGCAGTCGCAGTGTAGGATAAAATCGGGGTCACTGAACACTGAAAACAAACCAGCTGGGGTCAACGAATTCCAGATCACTCACGTTCCAGATTCCGTTAGTGTGGTTGAAAGCACCGATGGAAGCACCAAAAATGTCACGCTGCCTCTGAGCCAACAAGAAATACAATATCAATTTGAGAGTTACCCAAATATTACCCGCATCAAAGTAGGTCGTCAAAAATGTTCCTTCCTCTGCAACATCTGCAAGAAAACGATTGTGAAATCTGGCGTAGCGAAGTCACACTCTTTAACGCACTCGGTTGAGCGACCATTTCAATGCAATTGCTGCGAAAAAAATTACAAAACAAAGGGCGAACTGAAGGAGCATGAAAATAACCACACGGGGCACAGACCCTTTAAATGCAAATTCTGTTTCCAGGCATTTCTTAACCATCAGGCTCGATACTGTCATTATAAAAAGTGTTTAGCTGCTCATAAGAGTAAGTAGAATTCGATTGTAAATAATTAAAACATTTTTTGTGCTAATTTGATGTTTACTATAAATAGCTTACTTAGTTTGCTTTACTTCCTTTCTGTCTCGTGGTAACTAATCGGAATTCCGTCCATACTGTTATTTATGCTAGCTATATACATACTTATACAAATAATTGTACAATTATTGTTATAAATTATAAATTTATTCTTTCTGATTGTTACTTCTCTACTTGTAAGTTTTTTAAGAATGTCAACTTCTGTAAATAAAATAAGTATGGGCTAAGTGACATCAAGAACAGTCAGCGTCGACTGTTTCTTTTGGTAAAATATTCGTTTAGTAAATAAGCATTTTCCTTATTCGATTGCCCGGACGTAAGAATTAACGGCAGATTTGTCGCCTTCATGTTGATTATGCAGTACAGAAAGAAGTTTAGAAATCGCTTTATTAACGGCAATATTGTAAAAATATGAATCACCTAAGTTTTTTGGATGTAGTATTGGTAAAATCAGAGCATATCTAAAGGGAGGGATGGACACTAGGAAAGGTAGAAACTATAGATCATGTGTGCACAGATACACCTGTATTTACGATTTTATGTCGAAAATCTTGAGTGCCAGTTAAGTTTGAACTGGATTTAGGTTGCGTTGCAGTTAAAGTAGCTTATTGGCGTAAAATCTTGTACAGCACTTTCAAAATAAATTTGTATTGTGAAAGTGTTTAAATTAACATTTATTTTACTTCCGGAACCTGTGGACTACATACGTGGGTGCCTAGTGCCTACCTATTTCCAAATAGATATTGCGCAATCATTCATTGAATATTTAATGCGTTATGTCAAACTGTATTGTGTTGGAATCAATTTAATTAAGCTATCAAAGGTCTTTATTGATACGCAAAGTTTAATCAAGCCATATGTTGTACTGAGTTTCATAAGATCAGATCGAATAATATATTTAAGGCATTAATTGACAAAAGTATTTATTTTTTAATTTGTGTCACACACGTGCAGGATTTATAATTATTGGCAGTTTAAAAAAATGATAAATGTGTGGCTGTATGGCTGTAAAAATGTATTACGCAAACTAAGCATTTTTATATCCTGAAATGTTCGGTTCCAGGTTTCATTGCACCATTTATTTCATACAATTTTGATTTTTATGTTTGCTGCCACTTATGTATGTATATTGTTCACTGTGTAGTTTATAACTCATTTTGATTTTTTCTCTAGAAAGAACAATTAATGCAAGTTTATAGTGTAAATCCCTACCTATTAGATACAAAATCGTCTGTGTAACTGCAAAATGGCTTAATTCCCACATGAACTCACTGGACTTAGGCCATTTTGCAGTTACACAGACGAAATGAGGGTGCAAAAGTTCTAATTAACATCTGCTTGGGTTCTTGACAAGTGGATGCGGTGCTACATCAATCCTACAACTGCAGAATACACTAACGATAAGTCCAGTTCCTACCAAACTTTAAAATGTCCAAAGTTCATCTGTATGCAATTCAAAATGCAATGCAAGCCAAGATGGTCATTGGAAATTCTGAAGTCAAGCAGAAAACTGGATGTAGAACATTTTGCAGTTATAATTACAGAAGTAAGGTAGGTTGGTAAACACAGTGGTAATAATTCCGTAAATCAGTACAGGAAAACTCCAGAAAAACGAAGAACACCATTAAAAATCCAAATTGCAACACATTTTGATTTTACGTTTATTCAAACAAGATTCTGATTGTGCCACGAGTGAAACAGTAGCAATTTTTGTATGACGCAATACAAAATATAAAATTTTGACAAATACATTTTTATGAGCAGCTGGATTTGGAGAATATTTTTGTTGCAATTTAAGTTCTCATTCGTATAGCATCGAAATTATTATTACTTGTAACACAAAGTACAACCAGGTGTATATAATAATTAACAATGAAATGAATTCATAAGCCCACCCATATAAGCGCATTACAGGAACAACACCTATAAATATCCCGCATCCCTGCAATATTTCATTCATTCAACAACAACTACTCGTCTACTCTCCAGTTTTTCCAATAACTAACAAATCCAATTTTTTCTACCTCCGTGAAAGGCTCATAGTTTCGAAAACTCTTTCACAGAAAATACTAAGATGGCTTCTGGACGTACTCGAAGTGTATTTTTAATCGTCGCAGTGGTCGCTTTTGTGGCCCTGGCGTTCGAAACAACTGCCACAACGGCTCAAAGACAGGTCAGTACAAACTTTTTCCCCAAAAACTTTTCGATTGCATCCTCGTTACCTCATTTAATATTATATGAAATTAACCAAAACGCTTTTGAAATGTACTTATTGTGTGATTTTCATTTAAATGTGTAATTAATAATTATTAACTCTTATTTTTGACTTGATTTCTTTAGTCTACGACGGCGGAACCATGCAAACTTCATGGACCGGTTTGCGACAATGTGTTGCGGAAGTGCTGCCGCGATCACGGGTATTTTATGTGCGGAGACGGGGATGTTCGTCGTTCTGATGGTGACATGCAATGCTTTGATTAATGCTTTTTAAAGCATTGTAACATTACATAATGGTTTGGTGAATAAGTAAACTAAAGCAAACGTAATGTCAGAATAAAGATATAAACTCCCAAAAATATTTTGTAAATTGTCTTGATATTTAATTACTTTGCACACCTACACATATCTGCATCCTATTATCATCATTCCAAACTGAACGGAATTTGTACTTTATAAACCCATAAATGTCTCCTTATTAATACATATGTAAATGTAAACGCTAAAAGCCTAGTTCATATTTTTAAAATTTCCGTTTAAGTATCGAATCACAGTCGACAGCTACAAATAGTGGCCAAGCAGTTCACTACACTGGAATGTTTTGCTAATTGAGATTGTTATAAGTAGGTCAATAATAAAACATAAAACTCATCAAAAAACATAATAATTAATAATTTTACACTGTTTGCACACTTCATAAGATTTTAGCATTACACTATGTGGAATCGAAATATCGAAAAATCAAACTTTGTAAAACGACAAAGCATTAAAAGCATAATGAACATTTTTTATAATATGTTTACCATGGGAAATTTTCCGAACTACCGATTAAAACCGGTAGAGGTCAATTGGCCGTGAATATGCCTGATTTACTCATTGGAAGTTTTGGGAAAAAGCAAACAAATCCTATTCGGCAAATAATGCAAGGCAAAAATACCCCAAAAAAATCACTGTCTGAAATTGTATTCTCTGTGTCGGACCTTCTCCTGGTTTTTCCTGTTTTTATGTGAATTTCCTGATGCTTTCTATTTTGTACTCTATTTTTTCTATTTGCCTTATTATAAACTATATAATATGTAATCTATAACTTGTTTTAATTCTGATCACAGTAATGAATCGAACATTTTATAGGAACTATTAATTTCTTTTAATTTTTAATGCCTCGTGCCTCGTGTCAAAAGGAATTGTGCTGCAATCGGTTTAATTAGGCTATCAAAGGTTTTAGCAGGCGAATTTTAGTTAACTAGTAAGCCATGTAGCCATCTGTTGTACTTACTGAGATTCCGTAACTTCAGGTGGAATAATTTATTTAGGGCATTAATTCAAAAAAGTAATTACTTTTGAGTTTACGAAACACGTATGCAAGTTATTAGTAAGGACACCACATTTATGCTCAATGAGCGTCATCAATTATGCTTTTTACCTTCGTAAATTATGCTCGATTATGCTTTTTGACAAGAATATTATGCTCGATTATGCTTTT